>CM060949.1:118556883-118564383 GCA_030765055.1 Mantis religiosa | reverse complement strand
GATCTCAAACCAAGTCCAGATAATGAGAAAATCTATGATTTATCTAGATTGTACCATGAAGTCATAAAAGTAGGACCTAAACCAAAGTGTCATATCACCCAGTGCTACAGGTGCCAAGAATATGGGCACAGTAAAAATTATTGTCATAAAAGCACTCGCTGTGTAAAATGTGATGGTGCACATGCTACTGCAGAATGTCAGAAACCCAACAATACACCCCCAGTGTATGTAAACTGTAAAGGGTGTAAAGGGCAACATACAGCAAGTTACAAGGGATGTCCAGTGCATGTGAAGCTTCAAAATTCAACATCCACTTTCCAAAGAAAGAACACCAAAAGTATAGCTGGGTTTCCACCACCTAGAATTAATGTGGTTTCTGAAATGCAATTTCCTTTGCTCACAGTTCCATCTCAGCCATTTAGTCCAAAATTGCATTCAGAAGTTAGCAACTCAAAAAACAGCTAGAACCAAATGGAGTGCTTACTGGGTAAATTAGATTCACTACTATCACTCTTGGTTTCTCTCATAAATACTCCTACACAAATAATACCTGTGATTATAAAAAGTAATGCAGCAAACACATAAAGGACAAATTCGTATATGCACATGAAATTGCCAGTGTATAAACAATTAATATCATTATTAATATTTAGATGAGTCGTATTTATTACACATCTGCTTCACTTTCGTAATAAATACGACTCATCTAAATATTAATAATTATTTCGCTTCACTGTGGTGTTCCAATACAGTTAAATCTCGATATAACAAATATCATGTACTGTCACACTTTCTCTCAGCTTATGACATAGACATTCTACTAGTTACAGAAACTAAACTAGCGCCACATATACATTTTAGAATTCCAGGGTACAGGATTTATCATGCTGACCATTCCAGCAATGACAGAAAAGGCTGTTTAGCCATATTTGTTAAAACTGCAGTTCCTCCTCCTCCTCCTCCTCCTCCTCCTCCTCCTCCTCCTCCTCCTCCTCCTCCTCCTCCTCCTCCTCCTCCTCCTCCTCCTCCTCCTCCTCCTCCTCCTCCTCCTCCTCCTCCTCCTCCTCCTCCTCCTCCTCCTCCTCCTCCTCCTCCTCCTCCTCCTCCTCCTCCTCCTCCTCCTCCTCCTCCTCCTCCTCCTCCTCCTCCTCCTCCTCCTCCTCCTCCTCCTCCTCCTCCTCCTCCTCCTCCTCCTCCTCCTCCTCCTCCTCCTCCTCCTCCTCCTCCTCCTCCTCCTCCTCCTCCTCCTCCTCCTCCTCCTCCTCCTCCTCCTCCTCCTCCTCCTCCTCCTCCTCCTCCTCCTCCTCCTCCTCCTCCTCCTCCTCCTCCTCCTCCTCCTCCTCCTCCTCCTCCTCCTCCTCCTCCTCCTCCTCCTCCTCCTCCTCCTCCTCCTCCTCCTCCTCCTCCTCCTCCTCCTCCTCCTCCTCCTCCTCCTCCTCCTCCTCCTCCTCCTCCTCCTCCTCCTCCTCCTCCTCCTCCTCCTCCTCCTCCTCCTCCTCCTCCTCCTCCTCCTCCTCCTCCTCCTCCTCCTCCTCCTCCTCCTCCTCCTCCTCCCCCCCCTCCCCCTCCTCCTCCTCCTCCTCCTCCTCCTCTTCCTCTTCCTCTTCTTCTTCTTCTTCTTCTTTCACTTTCCCTGCTGTCGTTAGGCGTCTGCTTCCTTCAGCCACTTTCTGTATTCGACCCTATCCTGCGTCAACCTGTATATTCCTCTCAATGTCGTCCCATGTCGGACTGCCACTCTTTCCATATATTGTCTCCATTCCATCCTAGGTCTTCCTATTCTTCTTTTCCCCTCCGCTCTTGTTTCAAATATTCTTTTAGGTAATTTTTCTTCATTCATCCTTACTGAGCTACCATGGCCAACGTCCGTCCTGACATTAAATTCTCCAAATCCCGGCCACGGCATTGAATTTTTTATGTTGACTCTATCCATCAAATATCTTAGCCTATATACGGCTAGTGTGGAGAAATTATTAATTTCCATCAATTAACTAAAATAATAAGAGTTAAATGATGAAGCCTGGGACTTAAGTACTTACAATGGTAAGTCGTCACAAACGGTGTATCTCGGATGCAAGAGCCCCTAGTGGTCTACCGGGGAAATATATGAGTCAACTGGAGAATTTAATGTCAGGACGGATGTTGGCCATGGTAGCTCAAAGGTTAAGAGCGACTGGACGGAAACCAGGAGATCCGTGGTTCAAATCCCGGCCATGGCATTGAATTTTTCATGTTGACTCTATCCACCAGCAGATAACATATTTATTACCCCATAGTTCTTGGAAGAATTGCTATACCTACTGCTCAATCAGTTAGTTACCTGAGCCTCATGCTGGAAAGTAAATTAACCTGGAAGTTCCATATCACATATCTTCTCTCAAGAATAAGACACCGAATCCAACAAATCAAATACATTATATAGTCAAAATCGCCTCTTGCAATGCCATGTAAATGCATTCTGTACAACTCACTCAACAAACCTATTTGGCAATATGGTTGCTCCATATGGGGCTCTGCTGCAGCACCACAAGTATAAAATTCCAAGTAATCCAGAACAGATACCTAAGATTATCACAGATACCCCATGGTATGTTAGCAACACCACTCTTCACAGGGATCTGAACATAGCCAAAGTGATAGATGTCATCAGGACAAACTACACCAGACTCTTGCCAATCATCCAAATCCACTGCCACTAGACATTTTCCTACACCCTTCTCCACAACCGCAAAATAGAATGACACAACGACCTGCTCATTTAATATCATGTGTTTTGCATATATGATAAAGTGGCTTTTTGTGATTAAAATATGTTTGTTAATATTTAAATTTTCATGTTATAAACTGTAACTGATGTAGGACTGTTACTGAACAACATCCTAACACACGTTCCAAGTGATGTAACATTACTATTGCTCACAACTATAAGTACCATAATATATATAAAGTTTATCAACAATTAAAAAAAAAACAGCTTTAAGTTCTAAATGCATAAAATATGAAGCTATTAACAGTGAAGCAAACAAATATATACAAATATAATAATTTGTAACTTAAAAAACTTCACTTTATCTTTTAACAACTGATGACCGTATAATGATGACCATCATCAGCTCGAACCATCAACAAACTTCAAGTAGTGAGTTTGTTGATGGTTTGAGCTGTTGATGTGGATGATTTATTCACAAAATCACGATCCTAGTCAATTTGTAAAAAATACAGCCATCATTTCTTAAAAGATAAGTGAAGTTTTTTAAGCTACAAATTATTATATTTGTATAGCTTTAAGTTCTGTTACTTTGGTTTTGCCTTTCCTTATCTTTTCAATTAATGCAATGGTCTGCATGGCTAGGCACTGGCCTAGTGATCCCACCAAGGTTGTAGGTCCAGTAAAAGCTAAGGCTGACAAAAGTGTGCTTAAAAGTGACAGCCTGCCAGATTTATTGGTAAGTAAGATTTATTGCACACACACCCATTACTTACAAATGTGAAAGAATTCCTGCAGGTTAAATTTTAAGCACACCAGAGGCATTTATAAGATTCTGAAAATTGACAGTGTCATTAACAAACAATTAGATCGCTTGGCTCTCACCAAGGTGGCCAGGTTAAATTTTAAGCACACCAGAGGCATTTATATGATTCTGAAAATTGACAGTGTCATTAACAAACAATTAGATCGCTTGGCTCTCACCCCCAAAGTGAGATTTGTGGTGCACAACATGGCAATGAGGCAGGTTTTCTCTAGGTCCTCTAGTTTCCCCCGCCAGCATTACACCGATTGCTCCATCATTATCTTTCCTATCACCTCATCACTTTCGTATTTCCACTTCCAGCATTTGGCTGATTACTCATTCCAGAATCTCTCTGATCAGGAAACCTCACACCCTCAATCTGTTGCCTATGAGTCTCGAGGCTGCGCAGTTCTGATGCCCTGTGTTCCACTTAAAGAAATACAGGAATACATTCATTCCATGCAAAACAAAATATTATTTTTTGCTCTAACATTCTCTTCTCTTTCATTTCTAAATAATTCATTTTCTAAAATACTCTGCTTCCTTCACTTCTCTTTCTACATTCTTTAAATTATTATTTATCATGTCCATGCTTCTCTTACAAACTTTGCCATCCTACACTATTTTCTGTCCTAAATCTTATTTTAATTTTTTTCCTACTTTGCTCTATTTCTTGTTTTAATTCTGTTTTTCTATGTTTCCATTATTTTCTAATTCTATCATGCATTTATATAAATCAACTACCAGTAATTCTGCTTGTTTTTGCTGTATCACCCCTCTGCTACACCCTACCCTTGGTATAGTAGGTTCCCTAACTTCTGCTGTTGTATTTCTAGGTCTACATTTTCCTTATCCTTTTCACTAATTTTGCAAGTTTGTTCTTTCTAAGAAGCACATATTTTATTTTCATTCTACTTTTCAAAGTCTTCTGTTGTTAGTTGTCTGTTGTTGCATCCTCTTCTTGCTTTTTATACATTTATCTTGCTTTTTATGAATGTTCCAATGTTTTGTAGCTGTTTGGTAGTCCTTTCTCCTACACTGTACTTCATTGTTTAATTATGTCATCTGCTTCTTAGTACCTCTTTGAAGTTACCAAGATACCTTCTTCCAACTTCATACGTGATATTTTATTTTTGGAGGTATTAATTTATTATTCTATTGTTTCACCTTTTCTTATCCATGCCTCACTTTCAGGATCCAGTCATAGTAATTTTTTTATAAAAAGTGGCTGCATTATATTCAAGATTCAGTCTTGTAGGTTATTTAATGTGCACTGTTGTTTTAAAGCTGGTCCAAATTTCTCGTAACTATTTCTTGGATATGGTACATGAAGACAAACTACAGAATGTTCTCACAATTAACTCCATCTAGCCATACCACATTTAGTGAAGCAGCAAACACTTAAGCTACAGTTTTTCTCTTTATTTCATCCCATTATTCACATGCAAACAGATTTATGTTAGAGAGCTGACTGTTAAATATTATGCCAATCACAATATTTGCAATGAATCAGCCAAAGAGAACTGTAATTTCATTCACTGATATCCATATTTTCTTTCCAATGATTGCTTCCATAATTGATTAACTGTATTATTATAAACAAACATCCACATAATTTTTACATAATATGCTTTCAGCTGTGAAACTTTTTCTTTAATGTACTTTTACCAGGATGTCTACAAAGTTGTGTTCTCCATCTTCCACAAAGGAATACTGATATCAATAAATGCTCTGCAAAGATCAAGTGAAAATTGTGACTGGTATTAGGAAATTGCATATGGGATCAGAATTGCTTCTTAAAAACCTGCTTTTGTTGTTCAACATAGAAAAGATTTATGTTTCAAGGTTCATACATGTTGAATAATGTGACACTTCTTAGAAGCTGACAATAGTTATTTCACAGATCTTCTAAAATAAGTTCAAGCCATCTATTGAAAATAGGATACCAAATTCTTTTACAAATGTATTCATATCCCTTTTAAATCCTGCTGTTTTTTTGGTATGGTGGAACAACTTTCCAATGAATGTCAATGACCTAATACTGTCACACTATTTGCTCAAAACACCAGTCTTTGAATGGATAAGTTAATTGAAACTAACTGAATGGGATGGCTTAGGCGGTTTCGTGTGTGACCTGTATTTGGAAGGCCTGGATTAATTTCTCTGGCTGCCCTACCTGACCCATGATCTTTTTCGGAGTTTTCTCGGATAGCCAGGCGAATGATGGGTAGGTTAATTACATCCCCCGAATTTCCTGTCCCTCCATTTCATCTCCATTATCATTTCATATCATGTCTCATCTGGAGGTCTCTTGTAGGGTAGAAGTGTCGGCAGGTGTCTTGGCAGTGCATGGCAGGATGATATGCTCTGAGTGAGCCACACTTCCTCCTCCGGTAGATCAGTTGCCAGTCTCCAAATGGCTGCTGGGACAGCTTCCCAAACCACAGTAGGGGTGAATGTCTGTTGTCCTGGCCAAAAGGGGAAGGTTTCCATCTAAGTAAAATATAGGGACCCTACCTCTGCAAGTTGTGGCTCCTTGGGATGGCCACCCTCTATCTCCTTTTGCCTAATCCTTCCTCCCGGAGATGCTCCACTTAGGGGCATAGGTACAATAGATCAAGACTACTTGCAGTGCCAAATCCCCTCCATAATAATCCTAATTGAAACTAAGCAAGTGAACAGTGTCCCTCTGTCCTTTCTGAACCCCAATATTCATACATAATTATAGTTACATGACAAGGGACAGGTGTGTTAATAGCATCACTTGCTGCAAGTCTAACAATTTTGTGAATAACCATGTTTGGTCAGTAAATTACTTCCCATCATTTACAGAGCCAATCAACCTTGCACAACCAAAGTGTAGAATTAAAAGCCACAAACTAGGGATAAATATGTTCCCCATAAAAAGTTTTGAGTTGCCAAAAGCTAGGGAAAATATGTAGCTGGAATGTATATGATACAGAATGAAACTGAAGTATGCTTTCAGAAAATATTGGCCAGCAGCCAATATTTACATTTACATTTTTTTACCGTAATACAAAGCCAATTTTAAAAAAGTGAATTTTATAGGCATTAAAATTAAAAATTTAATATATATATATATGACGGTGTTCTGAAAAATTTCTGACCTAATGAAGATACAAGACATCTTTTCAGGATTTTTTTATTTTTATTTTTCAACATAGTCTCCTTGTAACTCTACACACTTCTCCCAGTGATGCTGCATCTCTGTAACCCGTTCAAATAGTATTCTGCACTTTTCTCTGCAAAATAATTGTTCACGAAGGTGATTGCCTCTTCATTTGATGAAAATCTCTGTCCTCCGAGCACAATTTTCAGATGAGGGAACAAAAAGAAGTCGCTTGGAGCTAGATCTGGTGAGTAAAGCGGATGGCCAAGCGGTTCAAACCGTAGTTCGTGGATTTTTGCCATTGCAACCGCTGAAGTGAGAGACTGTGCATTGTCTTGGTGAAACAGAATTTCCTTTTTCTGCAAATGTGGCCATTTTCTGCAAATTCTGTCTTCAGCTTATCAAGCAATGATGCGTAGTATGCTCCTGTAATGGTTTTTCCTTTTTGAAGATAATCGATTAAAATAACCCTATGACTATCCCAAGAAAAAGTAACCATCACTTTTGTATTTCTGTTTCGGGTGTATAATGGTTTTATCTAAGTTTCATCTACAGTAATTACTCGGCGACGAAACTCGGATTTATTGCACCTAAACTGTGCCAACAGAGCATTGGAAATGTTCATTCGAACATGTTTTTGGTCTAATGTGAGCAAACGCGGCACCCAATGTGCGGACAGCTTTCTCATGTCTAAATGTTGATTTAATATGTGACAAACACATTCTTTTGACATGTTCATAGCTTCTGCTATCTCTCTCACTTTAATTTGACGGTTGTCTAGTATCATTTGGTGAACTTTGGCAATGTTTTCGTCTGTAGGTGCAGTTTTTGGACATACCGAACATTCATCATCTACCA
>CM060949.1:118473071-118555883 GCA_030765055.1 Mantis religiosa | reverse complement strand
AAGAAGAAGAAGAAGAAGAAGAAGAAGAAGAAGAAGAAGAAGAAGAAGAGAGAAGAAGAAGAAGAAGAAGAAGAAGAAGAAGAAGAAGAAGAAGAAGAAGAAGAAGAAGAAGAAGAAGAAGAAGAAGAAGAAGAAGAAGAAGAAGAAGAAGAAGAAGAAGAAGAAGAAGAAGAAGAAGAAGAAGAAGAAGAAGAAGAAGAAGAAAGAAGAAGAAGAAGAAGAAGAAGAAGAAGAAGAAGAAGAAGAAGAAGAAGAAGAAGAAGAAGAAGAAGAAGAAGAAGAAGAAGAAGAAGAAGAAGAAGAAGAAGAAGAAGAAGAAGAATATTTATTCACCATTGGTAATTCCAATGATTACAATAACTATACATTATTACAATAAATTAATTACACATATTTACATATCACATTTACTTGTTGCATGAAATTCTTGTACACTGTATAAAGGATGCTTTATGAGCCATTTGTATAGTCTCTCTTTATATAAATGAATGTTTGCAGACGTTATTTTTGATGGAAGTGAATTGTATAGTTTAATACCTACAACTCTGTAGAACTTGGAAGTCTTCTGTAGTCTGTGGTATGGCGTATCAATTTCACTCCTAACTTCATAGATATGCAAATTCTCTTTTATGCGAGTTAAGACATCGTATATATATCTATAAATATATATATATATATATATATATATATATATATATATATATATATATAAATTAACAATGGTTGGAATTTCTAATTGTATAAATAGTGGTTTGCAGTGTTCAAGTTTCTTTGAGTTAGTCAAAATTCTTACTGTCTTTTTTTGAATTCTCAATACCTCATTTATACATGGATTACTACCCCATAAGACTATGCCATATCTTAGGAATGACTGAAAAAATGAAAAATATGCCATTCTAACAAATTCTTTTGGTACTGTTTTTTTTTTTTTTTAGATTAGCTAGGAGAAATACTACCTATACGTGATAACTTATTACATACAAAATCAATATGGGGATTCCAAGATAACTGTTTATCAATTAGAATACCTAGAAGTTTCATACTATCATTGGCAGTATTCACATGTTTTAAACTGAAGATAATATTTTGAGTTTTGTCAGGATTCATAAGGAAGCCATTACATCTAAACCAATTTTGCACCTGCAGCATGGTTTCGTTTGCAGATTCTGTCAACAATTCTAAGTTTTTGTGAATGTTAAAGAAGGATGTATCATCTGCATAAACAATTGTATGGCAGGAATAGCATTTTGATACATCATTAATCATTATTAGAAATAGCAGGAGCCTAATACCGAGCCATGTGGAACACCAGTTTTTTACCTCAGTGATGCTCGATTTCCTTCCGCCTGCTGATACTACTGTTTTCGACCATCTAAATAATATTCAAATATATTTAAACTTTTTCCTCTGATCCCATATATTTTCATTTATTTAACAAGATATTATGTTGTACACTATCAAAAGCTTTGCTCAAGTCACAAAGAGTGCCTTGAGCCAAGTCACCATTTCGAAAGCTTGATATATATTTTCTACAGAAGTATCAACAGCTAATATTGTTGATTTTGCTCTATGATAACAAATTGATTACTGAAGAATAAATTTTGCTTCTCAAAATAATCTTTTAATTGCTTTTTTAGCAGACATTCTATAATTTTTGCCATTGTAGGAATTACAGAGGTGGGTCTGTAGCTAGTCACGCTTTCTCGATCCCCTATTTTGTATATTGGCGTTACTTTGGAAATTTTTTAGCTCTTTTGGAAAAAATGCCGTCATTGAAACATCTATTAATACAGTAAGTCACAGGTACTTGTATATACGAAATTACTTCTTTGATGAGGTCATTGGAAAGATCATAAATATCCCTACTTTTTTAATTTTTTAGATTTTGGTAACTTTTAAAACCTCATCGCATGTTACTACTCTAAGTGAAAAACTCTCATTTTCTTTTCCTGGTGTTATAAAGCTCATTGCATGTCCAGAGATTATGGCACCTGTACAGTTATGTCCTCTATTGACTGTAAAAAGAAATTATTAAATTCGTCAGGAGTCATTCTTTCATATGAATTGTCTTTGCTGGCAGTAATTCAAAATTCATTAAGCAATTTCTATTTTTCAAAATAAATCTTTTTTCCCAAACTATCAAAATCTACGGGTCCATTTAACCACTTTAATAATTTCCCCTCTGGATTTATTTCATACTTAAGTGATCAAAAATGATCTGCTACAGCTTTGTTAATATGTTTATGAATCTGGTTTCTTTGTATAATAATTATTATAACTGCTTCATTGTCAAATCATAATTCTTGTTGTCACTACTTTGACTAGAATCACCGTTGTGCTCACCCAGTTGTAGAATATTCTCTTCTTCAACTTTGTCATCTTCTGAGCCAAAGGAGTAAATTTGAAGAGCTATTGCTCAATTTGTTGAAAATAATATTTCACCTCATTAGTTATCTTTTCGATGCCATTATGCTATAACATTAACAAAAATCTTCAAAAACTTACACTTTGCCAAATGAAACATGCAAAAAGCTAGCACACAACACATGTGGTGTTAGATGCTGGCATATTACATCCGACAAGTCGAAGCAAGTTTCTGCTGCCAACTATGCATACTCCTGCATCTACCAAGAAAGAAATCCAATATTAGGAGTGTCCAACTCACTCATAACAAATAAAATTATGTCTTACATTATCTGAAAATGCAACAGTTATAAGCACTTTCTGACTGCGATGGTTTAACAGAAAATTCTTATTTCATAACAAAAAATTCTTATTTTCTGGAAAAATTTCAAATTTTTGTTTAACATAGAAAAGTGACAAATTTAGATATATACTCTGCAATTCTTGTAGCCATTTCTTTGCAAAATGAGTTCTAGTTTTGTGCTGATAGTGATAGTAGTGTTACCCCGTGTGAGACTGAGGCATGCCTTAATTAACATTATATTTGGATTCCTATAACAATTATATTATTTTGAATTTTGAAGTCCTATAAGATTACATTTTACATTTTTGATGAAGCTGAGTCAATCTGCATACCTGACAGAATGGATATGGCTTACCACATCTTATGGCAATCCCAGCAGACCTTAATATGATGTCAAGTAGTAGAATCGGTAGAATCTGATTGCAGCAGGAAAACAAAGAGATTGAAATAGTTATGATTAAAAGCATTGTTAAAAGTGAAGCTAATTTTATATTAAAAGACTAATTGAGTCACTTCACTATGTGAGTGAAGTTTTAATAACATGACTCAGTAAGTCCTTTAATATGAAACAGAGATGTCATGTATCACTAGGAATATTCCAAAACATCCTGTTTACCTGCGTGGTAGCACACCAAACATGGTAATGAGACCTATACCGCTGGAATCCTATCAGTCCTTGTTTATAAATTTATTTTCTCGACTGCATATAATGCCCATAGCACAATGGGAAGGTCCCATAAAGAATTGGACCCTACAAAACAGGATGCTTGGAGTCCACTTAGGATGTTACTGCTGCTACACGCTGCTCTCCACAATGATCTGTTTATTCATTATCTCTTCACTGACACTCTGCCTGATAATTCTCCAAGATAAACCTACTGTCGGTACTTAGACTAAATATGTGAAACTTAAGAAGCTTTATATTTACTCCACTATTATTAAACAAACGCTTTATTTTTCTGAGTACATAAATATAACTGTTACTATGTTAAAACTACTGCCATTTACCTTCAATCCCTTTATTTCCCCAGTCATAACCATTATAGAATTTAAGTTGATAATGCAATTAAAAGGCCATTCCATTTGGGCTCTATGCTTAGCAGGAGAAGTGGTATTTGAGGCCACGAAAGCAACTGCCCAATTATTGACTAACATATTCAGAATCTTCTAGAATCAGAGGTATCTATAACTACATAAATAACTTTGCTCAGTGTTCTAGTAGCACTATAAATAGACAAGCTGTAATTCTGAGCTTTTTCTGCAAGTTAGCCATCTGTGAAAGGGATTACTCGCGGCAAAAGGCTTTTTATCCACTCTCTTTTTGATGTAGCAATATCTTCACTCTCATCCATTTTACAAAAGTTCGAAGAGCTTAAGTTATTAATTCCAGTTGATACAATGTAGCAACTTAGTCAAATGTTTTAACAACTCTTACAGATAAACACAAATAAATAATAAATACATGACACAAAAAAGTGAAATACTTGCACTAAATATGAACAATTATTAGGAATATAACAGCACAACACAAATGATTTAACTCCAAGTCAAAGCCACTTATATTCATTCTCCATAAAATTATTGTCGCGAACTCGTATCTACGATCGCGCTGTTTGTTTACAGAAAAGGAACTAATAGGCGGGCAGTGTGAAAGCAAAGAGCTGGCAAGACAAAGATAACATGCACATATAGGTCTGCCGAAACAAACAAACTGAGATAAATGGAAATTTCTAGTTACTTCTTGACTGATAGAGACTGTTCGGGTTCTGATTTATTTTTGAATAAACTAGAAATTATCGGTGAAGTATTTAAAGAGGCGACGACTGGCCAAGAGTCGAGTTGCAAGTTGTGTAACAAGAGTGTTGTTGTTTTGAGAGCTGATCAGAACATTGTGTTTATGTGACGTAATGTTGTTACGTGAGAATTGATCAGTGTATTTCTATGGAAATAAAGAACATTTAGAATTTCGGAAATTTGGACTTGTAATTCTACGAACCCACAAAGTCACAACTTGTGTCAGAAGTGCGACGGGACATTACAACATGGAGGCGGCATTGGCACAGATTCTAGCGAAGATGAAAGAATTAACGACGACGATGGAGGCGGCAAACAACAACCTGACCGCCGTCCTGAAAGAAATGAAAATGGCAAATAACAATCTGGCTGCAGAGCTGAAACAAATGAAGACGGCTAACGATAACCTCACCGAGAAGATGGAAGCCACAAACAACAGCCTGACCGTGAAGATGACCGAACTGACCACGGATATGAAAGCGGCAAACGAGGCCCTCGCCGCAAAGTTCGAAGAGCAGCTGACCGGCGTGAGAGATGATGTCACAGAGCTGGGCAACCGGATGGGTCAAGTGGACGAGCGCGTCGAAGACCTGGCGAGCCACGTTGACGAGCTGGAGGGAAAGGCCGACAGCAACGCAAAGTCCCTGAACGCCATGGTGGAGGACGTCGTCGGCAGGAGGTAAGGATTTAAGGATCGACGAGTCGGGACCCGACACAACATCTGCGAGCGTCAAACCTCCGAAATACGAAGGCGCGACAACTTTCGAAGTCTTCCGCCGTCAGTTCGACACGGTGGCCAAACACAACAAATGGTCACCAGAGGAAGAGGCCGCACAGTTAATAGCCAGCTTCCAGGGACGGGCAGCGGAAGTGCGGAAGTCCTGAATGCGGTCCAGACAACGGCGGCACCTAAGGGCATTTGGGAGGCCCTGGAGAATCGCTTTGGAAACCACCGCTTAGCCACAGCGTACCGCAGCCAGCTGAAGTCAAGGTCACGGCAGCCAGGAGAGACGCTGCAGGAGTTCGCACTGGCAATTGAGCAGCTGGCTTGCAAAGCCTTAGTCGACCTCCCATCCGAGTTCGTATCCCGAGAGGCTGCCTACACATTCGTTAACGGGGTACGAGACACGGAGATTCGTCAGCGACTAAAGCTCGGCGACTACAAAACAATCCACGAGGCGCTAACGGCAGCATTAAGGATGGAGGCGGTCTAGGTGACAGCTATCCTGACGTCGAGAACAAGGAGTGTCCGTTACACTGGAGACAGAAGACCAGCCGAGGGATGCCGGCGAAGACCTAGTGGCCTGTGTTGGGGGTGTGGACAGCCAGGACACCTGGAGAGAGACTGCCCACATCAGGAAGAGCAGCCGGAAAACGAGTAAGGGTCGTCGTGGCAAAGGGCACGTTGGAGCCATCACCCCCATACCCTCGAGTAACACTGCACGCCGTCAGCCGACGGTTGTATGACAGCCTCATCGCCGACGGTTGGGTGAGAGGAAAGCCGTGCCGCGTGCTGGTGGACACCGAGGCAGCCGTGACCATAATCAGACCTGAGGTGGCCAAGGGTTTGCCGACGAAGCCGAGCCAACAGTACCAGCTTGTGACGGCATCGAGTGACACCTTGCCTGTGGAGAAGGAGGCCCTGCTGAAGTTGACCTTGGGAAGGAGTGCCGTAGTCTGTGGGTGTTCGTAGCGAAAGTGGCTGAGGAGGTGATACTAGGACTGGATGCCCTCAGGAGCCACGAGGCGACGGTCGACGTCGGCAAGAAGGTCCTGCGGCTCAATGGAGAAGTGATACTTTGGCAACCTGAAGAGCGACTGGGAATCTGCAGGGTCGTCTTGACGGAACCCGTGGTTATCCCCGCGAGAAGCGAGGTGGTGGTGACGGCGCGACTGGAAGGTCAGCGAACCAGGAACATGATGCTGGACCAGATGACGCCTGTGCACGGACTCTATGTAGCCAGAACATTATTGCCGTGCCGAGAGGAATTGCCAGTGAGGCTGCTCAACCTGGCAGACACCGATCACGACGTCCAGGCCAGAATGCAGTTGGGAACGTGCGAGCCCGTGGTCAGCGTAACCGCAATCGACATGACACAGGAGCCGGTGCCGACACAACACCTGGGGCCCCAGCTGGAAGGCTTACTGGAGAGGGCGGCCGACCACCTGACCACAGAACAGCTGGATAAAGTTCGACAACTGCTGAGGCGAAACTAGCACGTCTTCAGCCAAGGCAACAGTTACTACGTCCGCACGGATAAAGTGCTTCACCGTATCGACACCGGAGACGCCCGGCCTATTCGGTAATCACCTAAATGCGTTCCACTGGCAAAACAAGCGGCAGTACGTGATATGGTAGATGACATGATATCCAGGGGAGTGATTGAAGAGTCTGACAGCCCTTGGTGTTCCCCTGTAGTTCTTGGTGACAAAGAAAAACGGTGAGCTACGCTTCTGCGTCGACTACAGGAAGTTGAACGCTGTCACCCGAAAGGACTGTTTCCCCTTACCTCGGTTTGACGACACCCTGGACACGCTAGCTGGTGCACAGTGGTTCTCGACCCTGGACCTGAAGTCGGGTTACTGGCAGGTGGCTCTAGACCCGAGAGACATGGAGAAGACTGCATTCTCGACAGGCCAAGGGCTTTGGCAGTTCACAGTTATGCCCTTTGGCCTCTGCAACGCACCAGCTACGTTCCAACGCCTAATGGAGTCAGTAATGAGAGGGTTGACTTATGACGCCTGCCTGCTATAACTGGACTACATCATCATCGTTGGTAAGACCTTCGAAGACCTTCGAAAACCAGAGCAAGGTACCACAGAGACTGCAGGCGACCAACCTGAAGCTGAACGCGAAGTGACAGCCCTTGGTGTTCCGCAAGGAAGTCAACTACTTGGGCCACATAGTCTCACCAACCGGAGTGGCCACAGACCCGGAGAAGACCCAGGCTGTGAGATATGGCCTCGCGCAAAGGATAAGCGAGAGTTGCGCAGTTTCCTGGGGCTGTGCAGTTATTACCGGCTTCATAAAGGGGTTCTCCAACATCGCCAAACCCCTCACCCGCCTGACAGAGGAACACGGACCTTATGTGTGGACGGAGGACGCCAAAGGCGCTTTACAGCACCGGAAGAAGACCCTGTGCAAAGCTCCTATTTTGGGATTTCCACAACCAGGTGGCGCTTTCATTGTGGACACCGATGCCAGCGACCATTGCATTGGAGGCGTCCTATCGCAAATCCAGGACGGCCATCAGCGGGTGATAGCCTACTACAGCAAGATGCTATCCAAGGCACAGAAGAACTGCTGCATCACCCGGCAAAAGTTACTGGCGGTAGTAAAGACATTGGAGCACTTTCACAAGCACCTGTATGGTCAGCCATTCCACCAGAGGACTGACCACTCCGCCCTAACCTGGCTACTCAGCTTTAGAAACCTGGAAGGCCAGACAGCACGTTTGGTCCAGAGGCTGCAGGAGTACGACTTCACCTCTGAACATCGTAGAGGGAAGAGCCACGGTAACGCAGACGTCATGTCCCGAAGTGATGATGTTGTTGATGATGATGATGATGATGATGATGATGATGATGATGATGATGATGATGATGATGATGATGATAAGTATAAGGGCGCTCAACTACAGAGGTAATCAGCGGCCTTTTTTAAGAAAACTGGTGATGGCAAAAGCCAGATATAAATTTCTCTAAAAAACTATTAATATGTAAATAGACTTACAAATAATACCTGCACATAAAAAACTATACAAACAAAAAAATATATATCTAAAATGGCATAAATTCTCTTCGCTAAATCCTAAAGTCTAGTCTAGAAGAGAATCTCAAAACTTTCTCCACTACTGCGTTATCGTCCGCTAGCATTTCTGCAAAGCTGTCCAGCAGCTGCAGAGACGTCCTAAGGTGTGCTAGGGAAAAACACTCTAGGAGCACGTGTCGCACAGATAACGCTTCATTGCAAAACGGATACAGTGGAGCAGGGCATATCCCGAAGACCCTGCCCAGAGGAGTGCGGCCAATGTACAAGAGTGGAAGAGAAGGAGCGTGCCGCAGCAGTCCGAAGTCACGGCAGTGCCTGCGGATGGCTGGGATAGCGCAGGCCTGAGGAGGGAGCAACTGGCAGACGCAGACTTGGGACCACTCTTGAGGGAAGTGGAGGCAGGGACAAGACCAACCTGGAGGAACATCGCACTGAGAAGCCCCACCTACAAGTCGTACTGGGCAGAATGGGATTCACTGAAAATCAGAGAGGGCGTGCTGTTCCAGGTTGGGAATCGCCTGATGGAAAGACGCAGAGGGAGCAGTTGGTACTTCCCCGAAGTAAGGTCCCGGAAATCTTGGAGGAAGTGCATGCCGGTGCTTCAGGAGGACACCTGGGAGCAAACCGAACTATCGACAAACTCCGACAGCGCAACTACTGGCTGAGGCTCCGAACAGACGCTGAGAGATGGTGCCGCCAATGTAACGTGTGCGCGGCGAGTCGCGGCCCCCAGACTAGGAGTCGGCGTCGCATGCAGAAATACAACGTCGGAGCACCATTCGAAAGGATCGCTGTCGACATAGCTGGACCATTCCCAGTATCCGACCGAGGCAACAAGTACTTGGTGGTGATCGTGGACTACTTCACCAAGTGGTCGGAGGTGTATGTCGTTCCGAACCAGGAAGCGAAGACCATCACAGACTGCCTCGTGGAGCAAGTGTTCTGCCAATTTGGGATGCCGTTAGAGCTCCACAGTGACCAGGGCAACAATTTTGAGTCCAATTTGATGAAGGAGGCACTAGGAAGACTTGGGGTGAACAAGACCCGCACCACACCCCTACATCCACAGTCGGACGGTATGGAGAGATAAATCAAGACCTTAGAAGAGCACCTGAGGAAGGTCGTGGCCAGCCATCAGCGACACTGGGATTTCAAGGTGCCACTGTTCTTGCTGGCCTACCGCTCGTCAACACATGACAACACTGGAATCACGCCAGCCAGCTTAAAGTTCAGTCGAGAGTTACGCCTCCCCTGTGATCTGGCTTTTGGAAGCCCCCCGGACGCAAAACAGCCAGCAACCGAGCATGTGGAGAACCTGGTGGACCATCTCCACGACATGCATGAGGTGGCTCGTCAGAACATCCAGAGGCGAGCGATCGCATGAAGACCCGATACGACAGGCACGCCAACAGCCATTGGTTCCAGCAAGGTGACCTGGTCCGGTTGTAACGCCCTACCCGGACCAAGGGACGATGCCCGAAACTTCAACAGCCGTGGCAAGGACCGTACCGGGTGGTGAAGAGGATCAACGACGTGGTCTGATGATGATGATGTGTATAAGGGTCCTCAACTACGGCGGTCATCAGTGCCCTTTAAAAAACAAGTCATGGCCAAAGCCAAATATAAAAATTTCTAAAAACTATATAAGTATAAATAAACCTGTTAAAACTACACATACATATATAACAAATAAAAACGAAATATCAAAAACCTACTAAAAATTTCGTTCACTAAATCCTAAAGTCTAATCTAGAAAAGAATCTAAATACCTTCTGCACTACTGTGTTATCGTCCGCTAGCATTTCTGCAATGCTGGCCGGCAGCTGCAGAGACGTCCTAAGGTGTGCTAGGGAAAAACACTCTAGCAGCATGCGTCGTACAGATAACGCTTCATTGCAAAACGGACACAGTGGAGCAGGCTCCTTTTTAAAAATAAAACTATGAGTAAAAAAGCAGCGCCCAATACGCAACCCGGCCAAACTCACCTCCCGCAACGAGATGACCGACAGGAGGTAACCCACGGAATCGGAAGTTCTTTCACAGATCTAAGTTTATTATTGTGGAGAGCGGACCACTCTTCCTGCCAGCAGGTTTGCACAGCTCTCCGCAATACGGCCCTAAAATCTTCTGTCACAGATGGTACTCGAACCCTGGGCTTCATGGTAGCCGTCTTGGCTACCGAATCCGCCATTTCATTCCCCCGCAAGCCTACGTGACCAGGGATCCATGCACACACCACGCTAACGCCAGAAGCGTGTAAAACGTGGAGGGCATCCTGTATACGCTGCACAATAGGGTGGTAGTTGTACAGCTGCCGTAGGCTTTGAAGTGCACTGAGGGAATCACTCAGGATTAAGCAGTCCCCCAACTTTCGTCGACGTACGTGTAAAATGGCCCGGTATATTGCATAAAGCTCTGCAGTAAAAATGGAAGTGCTAGTGTGGAATCCGAATGTATACGATTTGGTTCCACACACGTAAGCACAACCAACACCATTTGAGTTCTTGGAGCCATCAGTATAAATTACAAAATGGTCCTCATATCGCGATAAAAATTCTAAAAAACATGTGCGGATACTAGACATAGACAGGTAGATTTATCATATTTAGTCATGCCCAGATCAACGTGGGACGTTCTGCACAACCAAGGAGAGTATGCCCTCTCCCCCCTAGGATATATCTTGGGCATTTCAGTATCAAGATGTCTAAGGAGCTCCCGGAAACGAAAACCGGGTGGCTTTGGCTTAATAGAAGTGTTCCTATAACGCGAGTCCATTAAGGTGTTAAAGAACGGCGTAAACGATGGATGTGTGGGCATGCAATTAAGTCCACAGCCATAATTTGCTAATAACATGTTGTGTCTGTACTGCAGAGTAGGGTCTGCAGACTCAGCATACAGGCTTATAGCTCGGCTCATTGGAAATGCCCCAACTGCTATACGTATGCCACAATTATGAACTGTGTCTAATCTCTTCAGCAGAGATGGTTGTGCTGAGCCATAAACGATACTACCACCATCTAATTTGGAACGGATGAGTGTGCGATAAAGTTGCAATAACACTGTACGATCCGCTCCCCACGATTTTCCACTTAGTACCCGCAAGATATTTAAAGATCGATCACATCGTGCTTTCAGTTGTCCTATATGCGACGACAAACTAAGTTTTCTATCAAATATCACTCCAAGGAACCTCGTCTCATCTGCAAAAGGTAGTAGATCAGTGCCTAGTCGGAGCCTTGGAGGTAGTTGACTCTGCTGACGCCAGAAGTTAACACAGATGGTTTTCTCAGCGGAGAATTAGAAGCCGTTCTTTAAACTCCAACTCTTAAGGTTGTCCAAGGTGGTCTGTAGATGGCGCTCTAAAAATGGTGTGCGCTGAGATAATCATAATCATAATCCTTTATTTACCATTAAGCTTACAAAAAGCAATAGGTTTCGTCAGTTATGAAAAGTATTTACAATGTATTTACAAGTACAGAAGGTTTACAAATTAATGCACATAAAATTCTAGGTGAAATCAGATTACTTGCATGGCTTAAGCTGGTAATTATCGTAAGTTAACTTTACTATAGTGATAATAAAATTAAACAATTAGGTACCTACTACTATAATTTATAATAGTTTTACATAAATTCACTAGCATGTATGTTATATTCTAAGTATTCTTGTACAGTATAAAATGCTTTTTGTTTAAACCAGTTTTTTAATACTATAACAAATCTGTTTTGTGGCAGTTCTATTATTTCCGGAGGAAGCTTATTGAATAATTTTAACTGTTGATAACAGTGGCTATTTATGGTCTTGCTCAATCGGTTGTGAGGTGTATCTAAATTATGTTTGCTTCGAGTGTCATAACTGTGTACTGAGGAACGATTTATAAATAAGTTTTGATTTTCTTTAACGTGTATGATATTGGTGTATATATCCATTGACGGTAACGTCATTATCTTATGGTCTATAAAGCTAGGCTTACATGTATCCTGTTGTCCTAATCCTAGAATTAGTCTGAGAGATTTCTTTTGCCATATGAATGCATTTTTCAAGGTAGCACAATTACCCCAAAGCCTAACCCCATATAGTATATGTGGATGAAAGAAGGCATAGTAAGATGTTATTAACATATCTCGAGTAACACATTTCTTTAGTTTCCCTAGAAGATACCAGATTCTAGCAAGCTTTTTACAAAGGTAAAGTATGTGTGTTTCCCATGTTAGTCTGTTGTCTAAATGTAATCCTAAGAGATTTACTGAATTACTGTGGGTGTAATTATGTTGCAATGTAAATAATATATTTTCAGTTTTAGACATATTTAGACTTAGATTGTTTATGGAGAACCAGACTTTTGCACTTTCTAGAGATAGTTGCATTTGTTGCTTTACTGTATTGATATTATTGCTTTTGCTCAGTAAGGTAGTGTCGTCTGCATATAACATAGTAGTGCAAGGTAAGTTATGGCTTAAGTCATTTATATAAATTAAAAATAAGAAAGGCCCCAGCACCGATCCTTGAGGTACTCCTGCTATCACTGGAGCTAGCTCCGAGTTTTTGTTGTTCACAACTACCATCTGCTGTCTTTGGCTAAGATAGGAGGCTAGCAAATTTAGTTCACATCCATTTATTCCATAATAATTTAGCTTACTAATCAAAATATTATGTGAAATACAGTCAAAAGCTTTGGTTAAATCTATCAAGGTAGCACCAATTGTCTCTTCTTTTTTTCAAAGTTATTTATAATTTCATTGATCACATATTCAACTGCTTTTTCAGTAGACAGTCCCTTTCTAAATCCGAATTGTTTGGGGTATAATAGGTTGTTGGCTGTAAAATAGTTATCAAGTTGGCTGAGAATACAGGATTATACCACTTTGCTTATTATGGGTACTATTGTTATAGGACGATAGTTTGATGATGACGTATTAACCTTTCTTAAAAACAGGTATAACTTTTGAGATCTTTAGGCTGGTAGGAAATACTCCCTGTATGAGCATCAAGTTAATTAAATAAGATAACGGTAAAGCTATTGCATTGATTATTTTATTTATTATGTGGTTGGAGAAGCCATAAATATCCTGGGTATGAGATATGTTTGATGCTTTGACTGCAGCGATAACCATTTCTGGAGAAATTTCATGCCAGTAAAAATTATGGTTATTTGGGGAGCCAGAGTGTTCAAAGTTATGTAGCATATCTAGAAATGTACAATTATTTGTTATAAATGAATTTATTGGCTCGTAACATACATTTTTAGAAACATTAATAAAATATTTGTTAAATTCATTTGGTTGTATAGGTATGTTTTGTCTTTCAGTGGAGGTGTTTGTAATTCTTTTTATGATAGGTCATGCACAGTAGTCGGCAAAGTCGTCTACAAATAGGCATGATGAGACCCCCAAAGGTACACATTATGAGATAGAATTACTCGCAATAGCAAACAACGTAACACTTAGTACCAATCCCTGTCGTACACTGTTCTCTTGAACAAAAAGATTCGAAAAAACCGAGCCAACCCTTACTCGGAATACGCGGTCTTTCAAGAATTCCTGAACGAAGAGTGGTAGGCATCCACGTATATTCCAGCTGTGCAGAGTACGTAGCAACCCTGCCCGCCAACATGTATCATAAGCCTTTTCGAGGTCAAAAAATATTCCGACTGTTTGACAGTTTTTAAGAAATCCATTCATGATCTGTGTCAACATGGACACAAGATGATCCACTATTGAACGGCGTCATCGAAAACCGCACTGGGTGTTATTCAGTAGGTTGTGCGTTTCCAGCCACCATATCAACCGCCTATTTATCATGTGTTCCATCACCTTGCATACGCAACTGGTGAGGGAAATAGGACAGTAGCTAGAAGGGAGGTGATGGTCCTTGCCAGCTTTCAAAATAGGTATAATGGTGGCTTCTCGCCACTTGTCAGGAAACATGGCATCAACCCAAACACGGTCATAGACCTCGAGCAGGAATGTCCTACCTCCAGGTGAGAGATATTGTAACATTTGAACGTGGATTCCGTCCGGTCCTGGTGCTGTCAGTCACGATGATGAAAGAGCGTGTACTAACTCTGCCAAGGTGAAGAGGCGGTTATAATCTTCAAGGTTTCTGGAACTTAACACGAAACCTTGAGATTCTACCTGAGTCTTAATTGAGATGAACTCAGGAGCAGTTGTTTTCAGACCAGCGATTGGCAAGTGGGTTGATTTTCTGGCCACGCGCCTTAACCTATCCCAAACAACAGAGGAAGGTATACATCTGTTAAAAGATGATACAAAGTTGTTCCATGAGATCTTTTTGCTATCCTTAATTATTTGCCTAGACTTTGCACGCACTTTTTTGTACTCAATTAGATTACTTAGGGTAGGGTGTCGTTGGAATACCCTCAGAGCACGTCTACGAGCACGAATAGCATTCCAGCAGTCATTGGTCCACCATGGGACAGGAAATCGACCGGGTTGGGTAGCCGAACGTGGAATAGACTGTTCTGCAGCGGAAATAGACTGTTCTGCTCAACTAAATCAGTCACAGAATCATGCTCGTAATCAAAGACAGCCAACTGGGTGTAAAGGTTCCAGTTGGCACGATCAAAGCGCCATCTAGGGATACGCGAGGGAGACACATGTTGTGCTAAGAGACTAAGAAGACATGGAAAGTGGTCGCTGGAATATAAATCAGAGATGACATTCCACTGTAATGAAACTGCTAACTGGGATGAACACTGCCAAATCAATGTGCGAATAGGTGTTAAAGGCGTCTGAAAGGAATGTTGGCTCTCTGGTGTTCAGGAGAACCAAGTTATTTTGCAATGAGGTTGCCTCTTGAACATGCCCAATTTGAGCCCCAAAGTGGGTGATGGGCATTAAAGTCTCCCACTATTAGAAATGGGTGTTGAAAGTTGGGAAACCAGATCTTCAAGGTCAGTTAACGAGAGGTCATCTGATGGCAGTACATATACATTGCAAATGCAAAATTCGATTGATGGCAGCTTAATCCTTACAGCTACAGATTGTATGTCAGATTGTAGCTGTAACGGATCTGCAAATATGTCATCCCTGAGGAGCATCATAGTGCCGCCATGAGCAGGAATGCCCTCTTCTGTTTCAATATCACATTTCAGTGGTGTGTAGCGTCTGATTTTAAACTTGTCTTGTGGTCGTAGCTTAGTCTCTTGTAAACATACCAACAAAGAGTTATACTTACTGAGCAAAAGTTCCAGTTCTGGTCGATGTGTTCTTAAATCTCATATGTTCCATTGAAGGATAGCCATGGCGATAGTAATGGGATATGTCAAATAAATACGCACATTGCGTAGGTTTCAGCGGTGGTCGGATCAATTTGCCAATTTTCTTAGGTGTAGGGCTAGTTTCTGCAGGTTTATCCTGCCTCTTTTTTGCTGCAGATGCAGCAGCGTGGTCAGATATTTCCTGCTCCATATCTTCTATGGAAGAGGACCGTTTTCCTTCTAAACTTTTAGTTCGAGAGGCTCGAAGCAATTGGAAATTACGACCGACGTAGATGACTGTCGCCGGTTGTAGTCCTCCCGAAACGATGACTCCGACGATGATCTCGGAGATGCTCTTGGACTTTTCCTCTTGGACTTTTCTGGAGCAGACTTTGCGCTTTGCTTCAGGAAGGCAGTTCTATCATACTGAGTCTTGAACTTTATCTCTGGTGCTTGGTACACAATGGGCAATTTGGTCCTGTTGTTAGACGTCGATGCTTTGTCAGACGACTTCACTGACTTGTTCTTATTTTCAGTAGTCTTAGGTGGTGTTCTTGGAGCTTTACATGGTGTTACTGATGCTCTTGGTTGCGATCTAGGCACTAGAACTTTCTCTGATATAATTGCCCCGTTCATATCGGATGTTTGGGTACCAGCCTTCCGTTTTGGTGACGGAGTAGCCGCCACATAGCTGTAGGTACAGGAGGTAGTTAAAGAGGGCTTGTGAATACAAAGAAGCTTCCGGGCTTCCGAAAATGATACCTTTTCTTTAACCCAGATCTCCTGAATAGCTCGCTCTTCAATACAACGGGAGCATTCTCGTGAACTTGATGGATGTTCACCACTACAGTTAACGCATGCTGGAGGCGTGTACATGCATTTTCATGCATGCCGTCTCCACAGCTGACACATGCCTTTACAGAATGCACCAGTGTGACCGAACCCATGACATTGGTAGCATCTAAGAGGGTCTGACCTCTATCACTTCATATCCTGCCCTGATCCTTTGAGGGAGATCTACCCGATCAAAGGTCAAGAACAGGGCACAAGTAGGAACCATTTCCCCTCGCTCTCTCCGTTGGACACGATAGACCGCTGTTACGCCCTGTTCCTGAAGGTTCTCCTGAATATCCTCGTTGGACATTCCATCCAACGCGCTAGTGCCTACAACACTGCGCAAGGAATTCAGGGTCCTATGCATCTCCACCTTGACTGGACAACTGTCCAGCATGCCGGCCTTCAGTATCTTAGCTGCCTGGGATGCTGTAGTTGCCTCCACCAGCAGCGTGCCATTTCTAGATTTTGTACATGATTTAACAGCACCAGCCATTTTGTCAAGACCTTTCTGTATCATAAACGGATTAACCGTTGAAAAAGTTCTACCTTCCTTTGTCCTTTTGATAACTAAGTAGCGAGGACCACACTCAACTACTTGTTTAACAGTGTTCTCAAACATGTCCTTTCCACGTTTCATATTTTTTGGGGGTGTAGGTTTACCATAATAGTTGGTCTAAGTTTCATACCCCAGTGCTCCCCACCCACCACGGAGCCCAACAAGGGGTCATCCCACTGGGATGACAGGGCTACACAGGGGATATAGCGAGCTCACCGTCCCACTCACCCTGGAGTTCAGTACAATACCTAGTCCTGGCCGATTGATTAGGGGCGGGTTAGTCCCTAACCTCCCGTTTAGGCGAAGCAGAAGCCAAAGTAGTGTATTAGAAATGTGCACCCTCCCCGAATTCAGAAGAACACTGGCACGAGCTCAGATACGCATCCCTCAACCACCAGGACAAACCTTTCCACCGACACGGGTCTCCACGCACGGCCTACACGTGGGTGGGCCTGTTGACCGTCTCCCTCAACCATGAAGAGGAGTCCACACGAGGGATGATGATGATTTGGATATAAGGGCGCTCAACTGCTTGGTCATCAGCGCCCTTACAAAAACTAATTCATGGCATTATCCAGATATAAATTATTCAAAATTTAAAAAACATATCAAAACAAAATGACTATAAAATAAATAAGCACAAATGGGTAAAAACAATTCAAAAACTATAAGTACCAATAAAATTCCAAAAGGCATAAAAAATACCACTTTTTATATCAACTTGCCATGACAAGAGCTACCTGCCCAGAGGTGGTCGAACCAATTTGTTCCGTTTCTTTGGGGCAGGGCTAGCACTTTCAGCAGGTTTTTCCTGCCTTTTCCTCACTGTCACTTGGGCAGTGAGGACAGGATCCACCGGCTCCACAACCTCAATGGAGGAGGACGGTTTCGAATCCAGTTTCTCGACAGGATCGGAAACTGCGACCAGCAAAGATGAAAGTCGTCGATCGGCGTCCTCTCCAGATGATTCCTCAGATGTTGTGGCCAGAGATGTTCACGGACTTTTGCGCTGGCTAGCTCTTCTTTCACTGGTCTTACTATTTTGCTTGAGGAAGTCTGTTCTGTCATAAGAGGTCTTAAATTTCCTTGGCGATACATTATATACTACCGGTTCACATGTTCTTGAAGTAGATGCTTT
The DNA here is from genome assembly GCA_030765055.1 of Mantis religiosa. NCBI lineage: Eukaryota > Metazoa > Arthropoda > Insecta > Mantodea > Mantidae > Mantis > Mantis religiosa. The sequence continues at coordinate 118,537,860 of CM060949.1, read as the reverse complement.
CGGCGGTGACTTGGCTGAATCCTTCTTCTTAGGACTGGACTTGGTCGGGGCACTCACTGTTGTTCGTGCTGGTGTTTGTTGCTTTGGCTGTGATCTTGGTGTAATTGATCTTTCAGATATTACTTCCCCGTTTATTTCGCTGGTTTGTGTTGAGATTTCACATCTAGGTACCGGCTCAGCTGCAACTGCACTATAAGAAACGATCCTAGGTACAGAAAGCTGACGAATTCACAAGAGTTTCCAGGTTTCCACAAAGGACACCCTCTCTCTTACCCGGATCTCTTGGATTGCCTTCTCCTCCATAAAACGGGGACATTCTTTAGAGTTTGCTGAGTGATTACCACTGCAGTTAACACACTTTGCGGGTGAAGTGCATGCATTGTCATGCTTGACTTCCCCGCAGTCAATGCAAGTGGCAACTCCATTACATGAATCACTTGTGTGGCCTGAGCGCTGGCATTTATAACACCTCAATGGATTTAGTATATACTGCCTCACTTCAATAGCTTCATACCCTGCCTAAATCCTTTTCGGGAGTTCTACCCGATCAAAGGTATAAGAAACAGGGTACGAGTGGGCACTAGTTCACCTCGTTCTTTGCGGTGAACTCGATATACACTGGTCACACCTTGTTCCGCCAAGTTTTCCTGAATCTCCTCATTGGACATACCATCCAATGCGCTGGTGTTTACAACATCACGCAAGGAGTTCAGAGTCCTATGCAATTCAACGCGCACCGGATAGCTCGCAAGCATATTGGCTTTCAAGTTTTTAGCAGCCTGTGTCAAAGAAACTGCTTCGACCCGGAGTGTGCCACTGCGAGATCTAGTACATGCCTTCACAGAACCAGCAATACTATCTAAGCCCTTCTGAATAACAAAAGGGTTCACGGTACTAAACTTCTGACCTTCCTCAGTTCTATAAATAAGTAGCAAGGACCACAAGAATCGACTACTTCTTTTCCACTTTTGTTAAAATTTTTGTTATTATTAAAGTTTGCCATAGCAAATGGATTAGGATTCATCCCCCAGTGCTCCCCACCCACCACGGAGCCCAACAAGGGGTCATCTCACTGGGATGACAGGGCCACACGGGGATATAGCGAGCTCGCCGTCCCATCCACCCTGGAGTTCGGTACAAGACCCAGTCCTGGCCGATTAGAGGTGGGCTAGTCCCCAACCTCCTGTTTAGGCGAAGCAGAAACCAAAGCAGTGTATTAGAAATATGCATCCTCCCCGAATTCAGAAGTACACTGGAACGAGCTCAGACGCGCATCCCTCAACCACCAGGACAAACCTTTCCACCGACACGGGTTTCCACGCACGGCCTACACGTGGGTGGGCCTGTTGACTGTCTCCCTCAACCACGAAGAGGAGCCCACACAAGGGAGACTGTTGGCTCGGGACCCCGGGGTGCGCCAAACCCGTACCTACCGAAGTAGGCCTCTGGGGGGATGCCGTGGTCTACCGCATCCAGAAGGTGCCCCGAGGGAAGATGTTGGTGGTACACCTGAATTGTCTGGCCCGCTACGATGGTGCTGTTCGGAACGACCAGCCTTGCGGAGGGAGCAGTGTCGTGAACCCGTATCTACGATCGCACGGCTTGTTTACACAAAAGGAACTGATAGGCAGGCAGTGTGAAAACTATGCACATAAAGGTCTGCCGAATCAAACTGAGATAAATGGAAATTTCTAGTTACTTCTTGACTGATAGAGACTGTTCGGGTTCTGGTTTATTTTCGAATAATCTAGAAATTATCGGTGAGGTATTTAAAGAGGCGACGACTGGCCAAGAGTCGAGTTGCAAGTTGTGTAACAAGAGTGTTGTTGTAACGAGAGCTGATCAGAACGTTGTGGGTATGTGACGTAATGTTATGTGAGAATTGATCAGTGTATTTATACAGAAATAAAGAACAGTTAGAATTTCGACAATTTGGACTTCTAATTCTATGAACCCACAAAGTCACATTATGAAAAAAGAAACATCTGTATTTGATTACAGCACCATGGTTCATAATTGCTGCAGCATATTTTCAATCAAAGCAATTTGTACTGGTTCTTATTTTGATTTCCCATTTAGAATTATGAATTCCTAATGCTTATAAAAGGTAAAGATGTTTTCTCTTTCCCGTATTTGGGTGCAAGATCAACATCCCATCTTATTTTATACATCTTTGTGGCAATCAATTGCTATGATTATTTCACAACTGTTTTATTTGTGGAAATCTAGGGTTGAAACTTTTATTGCTTTTGTGCATTTATGGGGTGTTATACCAAATTAAAGACAATTATCATGTCTGAGGTACTCTTTCACTATAAAATAGGAACTTTAACAATAAAGCTTGAACTGGTTAATATAAGATGCAAAATCCCTTTACTGATGGATCAGTATACGAAATATATATTTCTAAAACATTTTTAGTATTGGAATAATTTGATCCTAGGGATAGAGATTAATTTCTGTGAAAAGTGTGTGCAAGTTTACATTGTGTATTTCTTTTTAAACATTCTGACTGCTCAATAACTCATCAAACACAGGACTCATCATACATACAGAACTCACTGAGTGAACGGCAGATTGTGAACCTTTCTATTTACTTTTATTTGCAGAAAGCAAGCTTCCTTTCAGACTCCTCATTTCCATCTTCTTCATTCTAGACTTCACAGTGAAAGTACTGCATTTAAATCCTGGTTCTCACAATAATAACTTTTCTTTATTTTTATCTGGTATACAGAACTTAGATTAGCATGCACAGTTATATTAGATTCTTCCATCCTTCTTTCCCACACTAACAAACATTAGAACTCGCTTTCTAGACCCTACTCTCTTCAAGTCACTCATTAAAGTATTGAATAGAGAATTTGTCATGTAGACAGAACTCACTGAATGAATGGTATAAGTTGGAGTCTCACAATCACCTTTCCTCTTTTCTTGGAAACCAAGCTTCCTTTTCATAATAGTTCCTCAAGTTGACAGAAACTATAATCAGTAACTAATGCTGGGAAAGCTTCAAATCATTAATAAAGCTTCTTTTTACACCCATATGAACCCTTGAAAAAATAGGTATAGGTCCGAGGAAGGATAGAGAAACTTCTACTGGTTTCTGATACCAGTTCTGGACTACTTGTTAGCTGCCACGTTCTATAGAGCCAATCATAATAGGTTGCTCAAAAAACACAATCACTACTTAAGACTAGAAGGTGGGCAAAAGCTCAGGCATATAGCTACTTTCTCATAGCTATTTGTTCTCATCAGTTTCGCAATAAAGAACAAGGAAATCAAGATGTACAACCATCAACTTCCCTCAATGTTGATGCTGATGTGATACATAACATTGTTGACCCAGTTTATAACCATATACAGGCTATCTCAGAACATTGCAACTTCTTTTTGGGACAATAAAGACAAATGTCAAAAGCCTAAAAAGTCACAGTATATGCTGACATGATGTAATATTGTCACACTAGTGACTGATTTGTCTAGTGTGGTAGTTTGTGACATCACATATGTGGCATTATCCTCTGGTGGTGTGAGTGTGTATGAGGATGAACTGATTGTCTTTGTGTGCCAGCCTTTGGCTGGGTCGGACGTTAGCCCCACCTCTCTCAGGTATGCGGTACAATGGGCCATATTTGTAATTATTTAGTGAAAGTAAATCTTTTATTATGTTAATTGTGGTTTTAGTGCATTCTATCCTTTATAGGGAAATACCAGAAAATCCCAACCTTTCCCGCTAAGTATGAGTTACTATCTAAGCTATTTCTCCCTGGTCGAACCTGGATGAGTGGTGGACAACCTTAATCTAGTTCCATCCACGGCCAGGTCGTGACAATATAAAAACTAAGGAAGAGGAAAATATGTTTTGACAAAGTGCTTGTGGATATAGGAAAAAAGAAACTATGGCAAACCAGCAGTCAAAAACCGCAATAAGAAAAAATCCACAACTTAAGGTATTATATACATGTAACACAGAAAGGAGGACAGACAGGAGAGGTGGCAGATGATAATGAAAAAGAGGAGAACATCCAAAAAGTAGTAGTTATTAACACTTGAGTTGCAAGTTTAAAAAGATGAGTGCAATACACAGAAGACAAAAACATTAGATATAACTTACTGATTACCAGAGACACATAGAGAAGGGAAATATGGACAGTTCAAGAAGTATGAGAATTAGTGGAAAAAGATTGGAAATTCAAGAGAAAGGAGGTGAAATAAAAGATGCATTCACAATAGGAATTCAAGAGGGAAGACAGCTATATTGGTAAAATTTATAAACAAGCAGGTGGTGTAAGAAACACTGCACTGGGCTAAGAAATTGAAAGGAGTGAAAATCTTTTACTAACAAGGACCTAAACTATGAACAAAGAAAACATATATGGCAATTATTATAGCTCAGAAGGTTAGCAAGGGAGCAAGGATAGAGAGCTTTTGTAAGAAATTCTAAACTACGGGTAGATGACAGGAAGTCAGAGACATAAGCAGCACAAGGGACAATATAGATAAATTCAGAACAGAAAGGAATGCTGAAACAGCAATGCACAGGAAAGAAGCACAAAAGGCCCATAGACCAATATCTGAAACCACGAGCGAACAGATTCTCAACCTTGCTCAAGATAAAGGAATCAAAGCCTAGAGTCAGTCTGGGTAGCTCAGTTGTTTAGGCACTGGTCTACCGATTCCAAGGTTGTTGGTTAAAAGCCTTTCATATCGAGAGTTTTTATTTAGGCTTAAAATGCATTTGCCTTTAATTATGCTGACAGTTTGTGTCAGCAGATTTACTGGCACATAAAAGAATTCCTGAAGACAAAGTTCCAGCACTGCAGTTACAGTGAAATTGACAGCATCGTTAAAAAATGTTTTTTTTTTTTATTTAATCAAAGCTTGGTAGAGGAGAAGGGACCCACACAATTATAGTTTCCTATTTACAAGGGCAATAAGTGATAGCTGACAGTTTTAACACACAAACCAGTTTAGGTAAACTTTAGAAGGTTAGAATCAAAACTGAAAAATTCAATGCTCTAGTCAGGATTTGAACCAAGGATCTTTTGCTCTATGTGCGGCTACTCTTATCACTGAGCTACCATGGCAACACAAATTTTCTTAAGTTTACCTACACATGGTTTATGTGTATTAGAACAATCAATTATCGCTGATTATCCTTATAAATGGAAAATCATAATAAAAAGATGTTAGAAAGCATGGAAATTAAGTATTTATGAATTATATGTAGCCCTTGGAGTAAAAGATCTTGAACTGAGATTTTCTTAATGGTCTGCCAGGAAGATGTGAACCAGCTGGAGAATTCAATGTCATGTTGTAATGTTGCTATGGTAGCTCAGTGATAAAGGAGGTGCACATAGAGCAGAAGATCCCTGGTTTAAATCTCGACTATGATACTGAATTTTTCAGCTCTGGTTCTATCTTCTAAAATTTACCTACACACAGTTGGTATCTGTTAAACAATTATCTATCATTAGTTGTATAATAAATGGAAATCTATAATAAAACATGTTTAAAAGCCTAAGACTTCAGTATGCATTATTTTTAAGTCGCCATTGGTGTATGTGATCTCAAATTAAGACTTCCTCCTTGGTCTGCTGGGAAGATGTGAATCAACTGGAGAATTTAATGTCATGCATGTTGCCATGGTAGCTCAGTGATAGAGCAGGCATGTGTAGAGTGAAGATCTGTGGTCAAATTCCGGCTATGGCATTGAGTTCTTAAATTCTGATTCTAATCTTCTGAAACTAAAGAAAGTCTAGGATGACAAAAAAATGCAAAGGGAGGAGGTGGAACAGAGGGAAAAATAGCAAACTGCAATCACAGGAGAGGAAATGCGAGACAACGTGGGAGAGGTAAAAAAAAAACAAAAAAAAAAAAAAAAAAAGGCAAGAGGATGGAACTTTTACCACCATGCAACGGAATTAGCAAGCGGGATGGTAATACTAGGGCAAACAAAATTGTTATGAGTTTCAGTAATAGGGTAGCAAAAGCAGAAGTGAAGGGAGGTGGATTAAAGAGTCAACAGGGAAAGTAGCATGAAGGAAGCAGTGGTTGCAAGAGAGAAGGGGAAATGTGACAGTGAAGTTTGACAGAGAGAGACAGCGGGAGAGAGCAAAGAGTCCACAGGAAGAAGGGAATGCAACAGTTGATATACAATACAAGAAGTGGTAGCAGGGGGGTGGGAGAGGTAGGTGAGGACTACTAGCCTTGGGTGAAAGGAAGTAAGTGAGTAGAAGGGAATAGGCATGAGGTGAGTGTTACAGTTATCACTAGAAACACAAGTAATTTAAACAGCTGATATTTAATAGTGACAGTTAACTAAAGTGGCAAAGGAGGGGAGGCAGGGAAATGATGATAGCAGAGAAAACTAAATAAGCTATAGTTAAATGTATATCAAAGAATTGTAAAGAATAACAACAAAGAGCTGTCCAAATAAAAATAGCCAGGTGTCAAATTCAGGAACAGCCCAAGTTCATGTACATCTTAATACCCAATAAATTTACTCATTCATTTAATACTGTACTCTATCTTTTAATTAAATTGTAAAAAATATTCAACTTGTGTTTCAATGAATCATGTTGTAATAAAGAACTCACACAAAGTGTTAAGCATTCCCCCCCCCCCCCCCTTACCTTATGACCTAAAACCTATTAACTTCATGTTATCAGAGATATATTATTCATATTATATTATTTTCTATATCTTGGGTAGTCTCAATCCCAATAGTTCAGATAATCACAGTTTCTGTTTGTTTCAGCATACCCTATTAAATAGTTAATGCAAACATCATTTGCTTACCCCTTTGAGCACATTCCTTCCTCAGTCGAAGTCTAAGTGGTGTACCTGGTAAGGGTTTTCTCTTTCTGCTTTCTATTAGAAGACCAATTCCAAACGATGCAATACCTGAACTATTTCCAGAACATGGCAAGAACACACTGAAAACTAAAAAAAAGAAAATACATATCTTTATGCGGTATCAATATTTTTATTACAATCAAATCTCAAAAGGAAATAATTTGTTAGTAGCTTAAAAATAATAAGTTATAGCAAAAGAAGTTTCTTTATGTGCAGAGGCAAGATTTTGTGGTGACAATTATTTATAAAATATGCATTAATAATTTTAACTGACGGTGTTGTGGTGAAAAATTAACCATAAATTTGCATTAATTTAGCGCAAATTTTTGGGGAAAATTAACGAGTAATGACATGTCTGAAATGAAAAGTAGCAGGTAACTAGAGTAACACAGCTGTTAAAACTCCTTTTTTCCCCAAATTAAAATATTTTATTTAAAATTAGCAGACAGTAGGTAGTATGAATAAAATCAAATATCACACATCAGACATCGGCAAACTGCAGCATACAACAAGTTGTGATATTTTTGCTGTTCATACTTCTTTGTCTGTCACAACTAAGTTATATGTAGAGAAAAATCTCTCACTGTCAGCAAATGACATCGGTAACCAAAGACATTGAAGGGACTTTTCAAAAAATTCCAGTAAGTACTTGATTGCCCGCCTTGGTAGCATAGATGGTAGTGTGTCTGCCTCACGTTCAAGAGGTCCCGAGTTCTAATCTTGGTCAGGAAAGAGTTACCTGGTAAGTTTTGTCCGGGGTTTTCCATTATCCTGAAGGACAAATGTCGGGTAGCTCTAAGCTCTATGAAACCTGGGCTCACTTGAGCATTATTTCATCCATCCCATTCATCGTCTGATATGACTTAACGTTGGAAGATGTAAATTTAAAAAAAAAAACTATACTTGATTTCATACAAATGATCTAAAGCTTTTATGGTTATTACATCATCAGTTTCTTTTGCCATAATGGAGTTTCAATTTAGACAAAGTCATACAGCAGCAAACTTTTAGATTCTCTTCTACTGCTTTTCTAAAACTGGGCTCCATGATATGATCTATAAGTGCACTTACTCTGTTTCCAAAGTGACCAATCTCGAATATTTCACATTTGGTTCTCGACGAGTTAATTCGGGATAAAACGAGATGAGCCACAGACTTTTTTTTTTTTTTAAGATTGAAATTCTAATATTGAATTGGTTATCAATCCGCAATTTTCAAAAACAAATATTGCCTGTACTTTTACCATATTGCAGCACTTGACACCGCAAAAATGATCATTTAACTAACTTTGTACAGGAACTGAAAGCTTTTCTTTTATAGAAAAGAAATCGACAATTGCATAAAAATAGCTGACAATGTAAACTACTGAATTAAACCAGTTAGACCAGTGTGACAGTACAGGCAATGGGAATAGTTTAGCTTCTAAATCCGGGTGGTTTTATAGTGCAGTATTGTTTGTATTCATTTTTTAGCTTTTGGGCATTTCAGAACACATTCTTAAGCCCTGAGGAACAATATTTTCAGGTTGATGTAATGTCTGAGAGTAGCTTCCAAGAAGTTTAGTACCTTCTCAGTACCTTTAGTCAACATAATAGGACTTTTTTGCTGTGCACAATGTACTTACTATCCAATAAGATTTCCAGTTAGCATACGACAAATAATTCTCAGAATCACGGACCAGCCAGGTGCTGTGTTGTCAGTTTATTGTTGCACCACTTAGCTGTTATTTCAGTGCGCATGATGATGTCATTATATTGGCTTTGTTAAGTGTTAAATTTTATCTTGCTTTCGTTAAATTTGTTAACATTTTTTCATGACTTCTAGCTTCATGCTATGAAGACATGAATGTTAAACTAACGTTATATTTATGTAATTTGTCATAAATGTAAATTTCTCTATGCAGACTAAAAATAAACAATTTCTCATTTATAACTAACAAAAATTATATTATTCTCGGAAAAAGGAAAAATTTGCAAAAATTTGTGAAAAAATTGTTAAAAACGAAAAAATCTTGCCTCTGCTTATGTCCATCAATGAAAATTACTGCTGGATTATAAAATATTTATTCTTTGACTGTCCATCATTAATATGCCAATCAAATTGCTAGAAATGGTTATAAGTAATGCTAAAATAATGAAAATTGTTTGCAAGTATCCACCAAAGTGAAACATTAATTAACCATTTTAAAGGTGAGTCATTAAATACTATGCATGATGTTCGACAATCCTTATGTGATTAAGAAATCACATGTGATTCAGACTGTTACACAAAGTGTTTCAGAAATACTTATACAAACTTCGGGTATGGGTTCCTCATATCATAAGAAGCAAAACAGTTCATATGAACATATCTCCCATAATCTTTTGTTTCCTCATTAGGAGGTGTTCAACACAGTGGTACACTTATAACACACAAAACTCATAATAAATTCTTGAAAAGTTCTCCTATTGCTTCTCCTCCTTTCAAAAACTCTGGGATAGTGGCAAATGGTTTCGCAGGCTTCCATGACACATCAATGTAGCATTTCTGCATCCAGGATGGCAGCTCCATAAACCAATGATTTAAGATGCCCCCAGAGGTAAAAATCCACAGGACTGAGGTCGGGAGAACGTGCAGGCTGTGGAACTAGTCCTCTGCCTATCCATCAGTCATGGTAGATGCCAGTCAGAGCATCTCAAACAATGCAACTAAAATGTCCCAGAGCCTTGTCATGCATAAACCACATGTTTTTTTTTTTTTTATTTGCATGGGCACATCGTGAATTAGGTCGGGAAGAGTGTGCCGGATAAAGTCCCTGTAGACAGCACCAATAAAACATGCTGGTAGAAAGTATGGACCTACCAGACAGTCACCTACAATGCCAACCCACACATTCAGACTAAACTGTTGCTGATGTCTAGCCTGAAATACAGCATAAGGATTACGATCTTCCCATACGTGTACGTTGTGGAAATTAGCAATTCCATCTCTCCTAAACATTGCCTCATCCGTAAATTAAACTAACAAGAAAAACAATTGATTGGCTCTTTGTGCTACAAACCATCAGCAAAAATTATCCCGTGGTAGATAATCGGCAGGCGAAAGGCTCTGCACACATTGAATATGATATGGATACAGGAGCTGCTCATTAAATAGCTCCATGCTGTCATGTGTGATGTACCAGATGCCACAGTCAATTGTCTTGTACTGATACATGGATCGTCTTTGACACACTTTAACATCTGCTCTTTGCGTTCCAGCATACAAACTCTTTAAGTCTTCCTCAATCAATAGTCTGTGGTGCAACAGTTCCTGTCTCATCAAGGCGACGACAGCAGCGACAAGGGTTGGATGTCTTGGTTGTCTTCGTTCTGGAAACTCCATCTGATAGAGCCGTGCAGCCTTGTGTCCATTACCATTTGCACGACCATACATAAAGATCATGTCTGCCTGTTCACGAAATGAATATCCAGCCATGGTGGAACGAAGCATGTGCAGTTAACTCACTACACATACACAATTGAAATGCTGAAGACAGACTGATAACAAATGACAAACGTAAACAAGTCTCCATGGCAACTCTTTGCCATCTACCGTATGTAGTACAATAGGTCAAAGCCTTCTATGATTGCATAGAGAAATGACGTTTTGAGGTCAGACTCCAAAGGCAGCAGAACTGACATTTCATTGTGACAGGAATAATGCGGAAACCAAGGATTATGGGACATATGTTCATATGAACTTTTTTCCTTCTTTTGGTGTGAGGAACCCATACCTGAAGTTTGTAAAAGTATTTCTGAAACATCCTCTCTATATACACATTTCAGCTGGAAGGATTAGGGCTAAGTTGCATGAGCCAATGGGAGGCCAGTCCTCTCTGATTGGTCTGGAAGAGGAATGCTGGCTGCTGCTCTCCATTCACTTTTAAGTATTATGTCCAAGCTGTGCTAAGCCATTGGCCATTGTCTAATTGGCTCTAATCAAATTTCAACTATCTCTTTTGTGAATTTGTCATAAAACCAGTTACTGCAGTGTAATACTGCGAGCTTGTCAAATACAATTCTGTGAACATTGTCCAAACTGTGCCATGCTACTGCTTTTTACCTGGTTCTAGTAGTCATAGACTGTGTTTGAATTCCTCAAATTTTTCTTTGATTGATCATATGACCCGTCTGCCCTATATATGTCTTCCCACATTGGCATGGAATTTTGTAGACACCAGATACTTTAAAACAAAGATTGTTCTTAACTGATCTCACAGACTGTTTCAGCTTTTATGGAGGCAGAAATATGGCTTTAATGCCGTGCCTTTTACATCTGCATAATTTTGTAAAAGGGAATAAACACCTTTCCTTTAGATTTTTCATCCACTGTTTTGTGGTTGTCCTTGGAGCAGTTCTGTTTTTCTTGACTCTTGATATTGCTTGATGAATGCCTTTGTAAAACCATTCTTTTTTAAGGTGTTTATGAAATAATTTGTTTTATGGAATAAGTGGTCTTTGCTTACAATTTCATAAACTCCATCAAATGCACATTACAATAGGCATGTGTAAATTTTCTGAAGACACTGTCCCTAATGTGCTATCTTCCTTTTTTTATACATTTCAATTTTCTGAAAATGGAAGAGAATCTAGATGTTCAATTCCTGCAGCAGCAGCAGCAGCAGCAGCAGCAGCAGCAGCAGCAGTTGCTAATGCTCTGTATCTCAGATTCATCCTTTCTCTGGCATCCCAATAACACACTTTTTTGGAATGGCTGGACACAGATGTTCCACCACTACTACCACTACTACCACATCGTCATCGCCATCGTCATCATCATCATCATCATCATAGTCATTATTATTATTATTATTATTATTATTATTATTATTATTATTATTATTATTATTATTATTAATTATTCATTTATTAAAGTGCTAAAATATTACAATTAAGGCGCTGCTCACTTACATTAGGCCCAGGCCACTAAATGTTCCATATCCATAATAGTGCCTAGTTGTTTGTAAAGGGTGCATGGCAGCGAATAGTATATATTGTCAAAAAGGAGATTGTGCAAGTCTGCTGTGAGAAAGAACATGCGCTCAAGGTCAGCCACTGGCTGAAATGATGCAGCAGGAAGCAAGTTGTCATGAAAAATAAACATGTGCTCCAGATCAGTGGATGTAAGTGAGCTGTATCATTACTATGCAAAAAGACCTTTTGCAGCTGCAATTCCAGAGGCTTTGAATTTCAGAATGAGCTATTGTACCCCACAGGTATATAAAAGCTGACACAAGGCCAACATAATTCGAGTAGTGAGAGTGAGACAGTCAAAAGTGAGTTGTACATTGAGAGCAGTGTGGTGCTTCAAACCGAGTATGATACAATCCAAGTTCTGTGGTACGGGATCAGCAGCTGTGGAACGGGCAGGAAGTAGTTCACGGGTCAGTAAGTATGGCTCAGGGTGAGCGATTGCCAAGCTGTGGAACCAGCAGCAAAGGAGTTTAAGTGTGTATATCAGAGTTGTATTCAGAACTGGTATGTAGCTCTGCATTAGAGGTGGACCTGTGTAAAAGTCAGAAATATTATAGTAGCACAAAAGGTGTGTGTACAGAAACTTAAAGAAGCATTGTAGAGATGTTTCAAAGTGTTATATTTGTGTAAAAAAAAAAAAAAAAAAGCTCATTGTACATTAGCATTCAGCTAATGATTTTAGTGAAAATAAGTTTAAGGTGAACTTTGTCTGCATCTGAGTCATAATTATTCCATGAAGGTGTGCACCTAAACAATCATGACCAATAGTTAAGCAGAATGCTGCTATCAGTCTTCTTCATGGGTAACCACGGATGCATTCTTTTTCTTCAAACATGATATTCCATTTTTTATTTGCAGTTATAGTTTTAAAATGCTGCTGTTGTTGTTGTTGTTGTTGTTGACTAATGGCACTGGGGATTAGTTGATTTGCATCATTTTCCCCATAGCTTCCCAATATAAAGCCTGTAGGTTCCCACTTTTGAGACCATTACATTTGTCCAAATGGTGTTTGTTCATGATGACATCCTCTTTATAGATAGTACATTTCGGTGTAGGTATGCAGTGTATTTTATAAAGGTGTTCTGCAAGACAATCATGGTCAGTTTCCATTCTAAATAGGGCCATTGCAGTTTTTCTTGGTAGTTTTTGTATGTCAGTTTTGTCTCCAGAGTTCTTATAATCCTTGTCTTTTAGTTTATCTTCTTTAGTTTATCTTCTTTAGTTTATCATCAAGTCTCTGCTGTCTTTTAAAATGTAGCTTAATGTTGTTTAATTGTTTATTAATTTCAGTTTGTCTTACGGGTTTTATAATTTGTATTGCACCTTTTTTTGCTAGTTGGTCAGCATGTTCATTACCTAAAAGTCCAACATGGGCTGGAATCCATTGCAGGGTAACGTGGTTTCTTGATTCGACAGCTTTAATTAAACTTATTTCTTTGATGTTTCTTATTGTTTTGTTTTTATAGTTTACAATCCCATCTATAGCTGATTTGAATCTGTTAAGATAACTATGTTTTGCTTTATGTACGGTCTGTACAGGACATTCTGCAGTGCTGCTTTTATGGCTGTTAGTTCTCCATCATAATGGTTTGAAGTTTCGTCTAGTGTTAGATACTGTGCAAAATGTTTGCAGTATACTCCTGCACCAGCATCTTGTTTGTTTATAAAGGATCCATCTGTATATATTCGGAGACATTCTTTTTCTGGATATCTTTCATTTTCTGTGGCTATTGCTATTGCTCTCATTTCATCTGGTAAATAGTTTTGCTTATGTATTGTATATAACAGGTCATTCTTATAATGTATGTCAATATATTCTGTTGGGCTTGTTTCCTCTATTGTTATATTTGTTGTTATTATGTTCTTGTGTTTTGAGTTATTGATGTATGTTCTGAAGCTTGTTTGGGATTTTAGATTGCTTATATTATCTGCTGTGTGATACCACTTGTTCTATTTTTGTTAACTAGCAGTTTTTGTGCTGGGGTAATTGCCTTTAGTTCATGTTCCAGTTCCATGGCCATATTTTTTGTGAAGCTCTGCAGTATGGCAATTGGTGTAGTTTTCACAGCTCCTGTTATTATTCTTAGTGAATTGTTTTGTGAGGTTTCTATTTTCCTTTTGAGTTTCTTGCTTACTATTGCCAGCAGTACTCCTCCAAATAGTAAGTTGGGTTTTATGTATGTTTTATGTGTTATTAAGGAGGTCCATATTTCCACCCCATTTTTTTCCTGCTAGGCATTTTAAAGATGTTTTTCTTTTTGTTGATCTTATTTGTTACATTGTTTACATGTTCTTTCATTGATAGTTTCCGGTCTAGTTCTATTCCTAGATATGTTGTTGTAGATGCTTCTTGTAAATTTTTGTTCTTGAAATTATTTTATTATTAATTTGCAATTTGGAAAAGTGGAAAGATAAATTATTAATTTTTAACTGACATGTGGACTTTTTTCCCAAGCTGCCAAATTACAAATGTGTCATCCACATACCAATAAAATGCCTCAGGTTTAAGTGGCATAAACTGTAAAGCTTTGTATTCGAAGTGTTCCATATAAAAATTGACCATAGCAGGAGAAGGAGGCCATGGCCACTCCATCAATTTGTTCTTCCTTGTGTGTGAAGTACATAGAATTGAGTACATCTTCAAAGAGTTTGTATTGTATTGTATTTATTTCATCCTTTGGAACATAATACATATGTTATAGGACATGTCAGTTCAAGATACAAAGATAAATATAAAAAGTTACATAAGACTAAAAACTGTAACAGATACAGGATCCAACAAAAGTCTAAAGTAGAAAAAGCAAATAAATATAAACTATATAAAGACCACAGAGAAATGCTATATAAAAGTAATTATTCACAAATGTGGAGTTTACTCTACTTCATGATTTAATTCAATTTAATTCAATTTATTTTGTCCTTTTGATTGATATCAGACACGTCATAGTATAAAAATTACATTAACGTCCACTGTCATTATTTACAATCACTTAAAACTAATTAACATTTAAAAACTCTTTTACGGAATAAAAGGAATGTTAACGTAAAAAGAGTTTTACTCCCTATTTAAAATGTATAAGACTCTTCATTTGTTTAATATTTTCTGGTAGCCTGTTGTATAATCTTATACCTTTATTGATAGCACTAGAACTGAAGATTTCTGTTCTACAACATTGAATGTGAAAGTCATCTTTCTGACATGTATTGTATTTGTGAATATCGGCATTTTTGTAATTTTGTATTTGTAGTTTATTTTGTTTTACATGGATCACTAATTCCAAAATATACATACATGCTAGAGGTAATATTTGATGTTTTTTTAATAATGGCCTGCAAGATGTTCTGTTATCCACCCCACTTAGTATCCTTATCGCTCTTTTTTGAAGTTTAAAGACTATCTGCCTTTTCCCCCCCAGAACACTATCCCATATTGTAATTGACTGTGAAAGTAACCATAATATATATTTCTCAATGCTGCTAAATTTATTAAGCTTTTCAAATGTTTAAGCAAATAACAAATGGAACTCAGTTTATTTATTAAATGTTGAATATGTGTGGTCCATTTCATGCTCTCATTCATATGTAATCCCAAAAATTTTGTTTCATTATTGTAGCTATTGGCTGTTTTATCCAATGCTATTGGAGGTTTGACCACATTTCTATTTTGGCAAGTATGGAATGAAATGGCAATAGTCTTATCCTTATTTATAATTAGTTCATTCGTCTGAAACCATCTGTGCAGTTTACATAGAGTATCACTGAGTTTGGTCTGTACGCTTCCTTGATTGTTTCCTTTTATTAGGATGTTAGTGTCATCTGCAAATACAATAACATCTGTGGAATTAATGGCAGTTGGCAAATCATTTATGTACAACGAAAATAACAAGGGGCCCAGGACTGATCCTTGTGGAACTCCTCGCTTAACTTCTCTCACTTTGGACTGAACTGTATTTAATTTTCCTTTATTTTCAAACTGAAGTTCTACGAACTGTTTTCTATCGCTTAAATAGGATTTAACCCAATTATTCATAATATCCCTAAAACCATATTTATTTAATTTTCTGTGTAGTATTTCATGATCTAAAACATTGTATGCTTTCATTAAGTCTAAAAATAAACCCACAACTACTAATTTTTATCAATAGCTTCTTGAATTTTATTTATTAAACTGCCCATGGCTGTTATAGTAGATCTGTTTTTTCTAAATCCGTTTTGGGCCTCTGAAAGAATATTGTATTTTGAGATGAATTATATCATTCTATTATGTTTCTATTATGTTTAATGTCCTCTGGAAATCATTCAGATAATAAGCTCAACATTTCATGGAGAGGAGCCTTAATAAAATATGAAACAATCCGAAGTAAGTCTGATGTGTCCAGTTTCAGTCCTTTGATGGTTTTCACAAATCCTGCAGTTTTTTTAATATTATGTTCATAATCACCCACCTATGGGGTGAACATTCCTGTCAGCTGTTTTGCAAGATGATATTCTTGATGACACCAAGGAAGAAGATTATGTGGCCTTCTTGGTTTTCAAAGGAAGGTTAATGGGGTGTCATGTAACTTAGGTGACTTTGTTACGAGGATCATCCAATAAGTAAGTTTCCCTATTTTTTCTCCACAAGCCAAATGTTTTAAAATTAAGTTGGTACTGTAGAAACTTTCATTCGGGTATGGTGACTATGCTTGACCTTCAACATCACTTGCTTGCTATGTGTTCGCCAGAGCCACCACTTGAAAGCATGTCCGCTTGTGAACTCTGTTCTATTATTCACTTTTTCACAGCAAAAACTGAAATGGCTATCAATATTCATCGCCATTTAGTTCTATGTTTATACTGAAGGATGCATGAGCATTCAAATGGTTTGTCGCTGGCATTCATGGTTCTTGGAAGGAATGCAAAATGTGCATGATGATGAGCGCAACGGCGGGCCTGTTACCACTATAGATAATGCAGCCATGGTTGCAATTCAGAAAGTAGTGGACGAAGATTAATGAGTCAACATTGATGAGTTAATGATTCAACTACCTCCTGGTATGGAAATTGGGTTCACCTGTATTGCAATGATTCTGTCAGATGTCTTGCAATATTGAAAAATATGTTCAAGATGGGTCCCACGTTTGTTTACTGATGCTCACAAGCAACAACGGATCAAGGCAGCCTATGCTTTCCCGCAAATGCTTGAAAGAGAGGGAGATCAACTGTTTTCTCACTTTGTCACTGGAAATGAAACCTGGATGCACCATTCAACTCCAGAAACAAAATGGCAAGCATGGTATGGAAGAAACCTGCACCAAAAAGGCCAAGACCTCAGCCTCTGCAGGCAAAGTTATGGCTACTGTCTTTTTGGATTGTAATGGTGTTCTACTGGTTCACTACATGCCCCAATGCACTACAATTACAGCTGAGAGGTACTGCAGGGCCCTTACAAAGCTCAGAGATGTAATCAAATGAAAACGTCCTGGTCTTCTGTCCTGAAAAATGTTGCTTTTTCATGAAAACACTCACATTCAGCTCACATGACCCATGATTTGCAACAGAATTTCAAATGGGACCTTTTTCACCATCCATCTTATTCTCTGGATCTTGCTTCTTGTAATTTCCATCTCTTTCCACAACTTAAGTCATACCTTGCAGGCAAGGTGATGGTTTGCAACTGATGAAGAGGTGGGGGTGCAGGTGAACCGCAGATATCAAAAAACTGCTGCCAAGATACCAAGTGTTTGGACAGAAATGTTGACTATGTGAAGAAGTAGTGTACGACTTCGAGAATGAAAACAAAATATTTCACAAGTGTAAATAACCCATTTGTATTTTTTTTTAAATAGGAAAACTTACTTATTGGATGACTCCCGTAATAGGATCCTCTGCAATTTTCCTATAGATGGGGTCAGGAAGCACAGAGAGAATCTTGTGATAACTGGCTTCTTTTAAAACAGTAGCATTATTCCGTTGTTTAAGGACTATGATACAATGAAGCACAAAATTAATACAATTTTGAGTCGAACTAATACTCAATGCTCCATTTATTGCTAGTATTTACCTAACGCGCGCGTGCGTGTGCGTGTGCGTGTGCGTGTGTGTGTGTGGTGTTTTAGGGCCCGTCGACAACAAGGTCATTTGGGCCTTTACCTAACGCGTTTCGTTAGGATCTTCCTAACATCATCAGCTGTTGTCGACTAATGGATGCTGCTTCAGTGAACTCCTAGCAATAAATAGAGTATTGAGTATTAGTTTGACTCAGTAGCATTATCTTTGTCTGCAGGAAGAACTATTAAATTGTGATCCTTGATCCATGATGTGCCATATGTTCTACCACTGTCATATAATTTCTAGATTTTTGGCCTTAATGATGCAAGCATTTTTTCATGGCAAACTTCTTCTACCAAATATAAGAGTAAACTGTGAATATCTCAATTTGATAGAGCAAATTTGAATTATCACTGTGAAGTAATGCAATAATTAAAAATTATAAAATAAGTCGACTCAGACACTCTGTGCTTCAGTACCTCAATTTTCTTTCAATGCATTTCACCTTCGCTTGAATGCATTCTCAAGAAGCTATTCTAAATTCTAAATAATTTCATCCTTCACATGTTTCTGGCAAAATTTATGGAAGACCTAGAGGAAGGAAATTGCATCATTATTTCTGGTTTTTCAAAAAAACTATGCTTTTGTTATGCAAGATTTAGTCCAAGGGATACACTGGAATATGCAACAATCTACAGTACATCCATGTGTTTTCTATTTCTAGCAATGCAGTGAAACCTCCACCTGAATTTAGTTTCAATTTCATAGTGCCTGAAGCATGACACCACTGTTCTGTATTTTTTTTCGGACAGAACTGATAAGGCTTAAAAGAGAAATAATATTTGAACACATTACTTTTCCATTAGGACTCATATACGAGGTGCATTCAAGTTACAACACCGCCTATTTTTTTCAGGACTGGAACCAGATAAGAACTTCTGGTTTTTTAAAAATACATGTGGACTCTTTGTGAATGCATGACAGAGATGGCAGCACTGTGCAGTGCATAGAACTCTGATGGCAGCGACGAGAGTAAGGAGTGTTTTTGATACTTAAAGTGGTGACGCTTTCATTGCAGGAACAGTGTGTAATCATTTGCTTTTTCCATTTTCGTAGTGTGACACCAATTGAAGTTCATTGCCAGTTGAGTGAGGCATGTGATGATGGTACCATGGATGTGCCTAATGTGCGTTCCTGGGTGTGACTTCAATGAAGGCAGAACATCTTATGACAACAAACCAAGACAGTTACAGACATCGCCTCCAAAATTGGCATTCCGTGGGATCTGTAAACACAATCCTGCATGATAATCTGAAAATGCTCAATTGGCAACCCTCCAAAACAATGTTCTCCACTCGCTGGATCATGTCATCAGACCGAAGTTCATTGCCAGTTGAGTGAGGCATGTGATGATGGTACCATGGATGTGCCTAATGTGCGTTCCTGGGTGTGACTTCAATGAAGGCAGAACATCTTGTGACAACAAACCAAGACAGTTGCAGACATCGCCTCCAAAATTGGCATTCCGTGGGATCTGTAAACACAATCCTGCATGAAAATCTGAAAATGCTCAATTGGCAACCCTCCAAAACAATGTTCTCCACTCGCTGGATCATGTCATCAGACCGAGTGGTGCGAGGCCATGCATATCTTGGTTTGTTGTCACACGATGTTCTGCCTTCATTGAACTGTCACACCCAGGAACGCACATTAGACACATCCATGGTACCATCACCACATGCCTCACTCAACTGCCAATGAATTTCAATAGTTGTCACATCACAAAAATGGAGAAAATGAATGATTACATGCTGTTCTTGCAATGAAAATGTCGCCATTTTACGTATCAAAAACAGTCCTTACTCTCGTCACTGCCACTACAGTTCTATGCACTGTACAGTGCTGCCATCTGTCATTTGTTCACAAAGAGTCCACGTGTATTTAAAAAAAAAAAACAGAAGTTCCTATCTGGTTCCAGTCCTGAAAAAAGAAATAGGTGTTATAACTTGAACGCACCTTGTAAAAATAGGAAACAATTTTCTAATTTCTATATACCGTAAAGAGACTAGTAGTATTCATGTTGAATCACATTTCTTTGCAACCTTAGACATGCAACAGGGATCTGATGGTTTTACTGGTGCCAAATTAAAAGACTAGACTAGCAATGGGAAACAGTCTAGTCCTCTCTGGATCAAATTACAACTTCCAAAAATTTATTTATTTGGGAAAAGTACTGCATCTCAAAATAAGCTCTTCTTTCACTGAGCATCAACATCCAGAACAAAGTGACTATTTTAACATAAGATACAACAGTGACCACTGATACCTTAAGTAACATTCATGTATTCCATTAACCAATAACACAATAATTACAGAACAACATTCATTCAAACCTGAAGAGAAAAAAAAAATGTGCTCATTTAAATTGTAGTTAAATTGCTTGCCATTGCATAGCATTGAAAGTTTGAATGCTTTTCAACTGTACAACACACCACATTTAACAGTGAACTAGTACAACCAAAGTGCTGTGAACAATTGACAAAGCACTCAATGAGACTGCTATACTACTCTCCTGCTGCACCATGCTGAAATCCTGTTATGCAACAGTTTGCTAGTTATTTTATTTAAAATGAAGAACGCCAGATACCTTCTTTGTTTAAAACATCAAGGAATTTATTTATATTTTCTATACAGTTTTAAAACTGTGGATTAACAGGAACATACTGCTTTTAAACTTTTAACTTTGAAAAGTCTGTGTAAAGTACTAATTATATCAATTAAATAAATATTAAGTAAACAATTATATATTAAGCTTAATATTGCTTTAAAAACCATTTTAATCACTTATGTCAATAACATATTTTAATTTAAAGGTAGAGAGAGGTGCCACTTTTTGCAAATAGTATTGTGACAAAAGACGAAAAACAATGTTTGCCTTAAGTTTCACTATTTGTCACTAAAATTGTTAGCACAATGCTTATGTTTGTATATATTTATATTTGTATATTTATTTGTACAGTTTCCATTACAGTTTCACTACAATGACTTTAACATCGTACATGACTTATTATATATCTTGTACAAATACATGAAATTGCTGACCCTAAGATTTACTCGCTGACTCAGGTCCCCTGGCCTTTGGTTTTCCTGAGCAGCTTGATGTCATTTCTGCTTGACCTACGCTTCTTTCACCCTAATCCCCTTTTCTCTTAACTTAATAAGATTTCTCCTATACATCTATTTTTCTTTTCACCTATACCTGTTAACATGCATAATGCCGCCACCTCTTTGCTCACACTGTCCCATTTTTTATCCCATATTTTTCTCCTGCAATTTGTTAACTCCTTACATTTTATCTGGTAATGAATAGTGCTCTCTTCATCTCCACAAAATTCACATATCCCAACCTCATTACTTCTCAACCCTTTTAGATATATTATTCCTATTCTCATCCAAGCTATGCCTTCTCTTCCAGTTTTGTCACATTGATCTATATATTTTTTTCCACCCCATTCTGTCTTTAATTGCTTATAAAATTTCAAAGTTTTCTTTTCTTCTATACTTTACCATATCTCCTGTCTATCTGTCTTGTACTCTGTTTCTCACTTCCTTCCAAAAACCGCTACGATTTGACTCCTCTGCTCTCCATAAATCTCCCATGCCTGTCTTCGATACAGTTCTTTCCAATTCTGACCTCACTATTTGTGTTCTTAATGCTTTTCTGTTGCTTCATGCACAGATTCAGTAATTCCCCTTTCTGCCCTTTAATACACTTATACCAGAACTTCAGTATTCTCTCTATTATTATTCCCCTCCTTTTCGTATTACCCAACTCTAGTAATGCCATTCTCTTGGTGCCAATTTTGGCAGCCCTAGTAGTTCTTTGCAAAACAATCCATACATCTGGTCTAATTGTGTTCCTATCTCTGATGTGCCCCATACTTCCACTGTATACATTGTTCTGGATTCAACGACTACTTCATACATTCTTTCTCACCATCTGACATCTCCAGCTTATGTTTACATATTCGTACCCCTGTTATTGCTGCCCTGCCATTAGCTATCACTTTTCTGGCTTGTGCACCCCGCCCTCCACTGCTACACATCCTTACACCTAAATAGTCATACTCCTTTACCAATTCTAACTTTTGATCTCCTATATACCACTCCTCTTTTCCTCAGTATCGATCCTCTTTTAAATACCATTATTTTTTATTTTTTGCTTTTATCCTTAATCCCCAGTCAGTGCAAAACCTATGAATTGCCTCTATTGGTTTTTGTAGACCTACTACAGAAATTGCTGCTACTGTTAAATCATCCGCATACAGTAATCCAGGGATTTCTTTGTTCATTATTATTGGGCAATGGGCATTGCTTTCCTTAACCCTCCCTCTTATGTAATTTATAAATAAACTGAATGGGATAGGCCTCAATTTGCACTCCTGTCTCAAGCCTAACATCTGTTCAGCCTCTTCTGATAGTACATTCAGCCCACATCTTATTGTGAATTTCACCCCACTATAAATTTTGTCAATTTCATTTATAAACTTCTCGTTCACCTCTTTTCTTCTTAATTTCCATTTTAGAGCCACTCTGTTTATCGTATTGAAAGCTTTCTCAAAGTCCACAAAAAACATGTACAATCTCCCCTTTTTCCTGCTCAAGTATTTATCAATCAGAATGTTCATTATAAACACATTGTCTATAGTTTGCCTTTCCTTCCTAAATTCAGCTTGAAATTCTGATATTTTATTTTCTCTTTCCACCCAATCCATTAGTCTGTCTGCTAGTATGCCTGTATACATTTTCCAAATTATAGATAATTATAACTGCTCATCACCCTGTAGTTCTCTGGCCTATTTACACTCCCCTCTCCTTTAAATTCTGGTACAATCACACTTGCTTTCCAGCAGTCAGATAATTTCCTACTGTCTCTAATCTTGTTAAATAAATTAGTTATATTCTTTAATCCACTTGGTGTTTCCATGTACCTATTTCAAAACTCCCGTGGGATCCCAACCATGCCCACTGCTTTACTGCCCTTTAAGCTTATTTGTTGAAAACCTTCCGTTTGAGTAATTTCTCACAATTCTTATGTAAAATAACCTTTTCTACACAAATACACAGCTTTAACACATCCCTTTAGTGTTTCTTTATGTCTATTTAGCATATACCTACTTGATATATGACTTATTGAGTACTACGAATTAAATTTACTTAAGGATTCTGACAGTTGCCGTGCTGGTGGGGAAAGCAACATTGCCACATATGAACGCCTTGGCACACGCGATGTTTAGACAGAAGAAGGCAGTAAACTACCTAATTTAAACTGTTGATATATATATATATATATATATATTTCAAACAAATGCAAACAGTTTTGAACAATACTCTGTTAAAGCCATGTACAGATGAAACTGAGACAACATTGAAAATGTTCAGCACTGTTTAAATTTGTTTTTCATAATGCATCTGTCTCTGAGTATTTCTTAGAAAACCAGAATTAAGAACAAGCAAGAGAAACCTAATATATAGTTTTGCATTAAATGTAATAGTTTACTCAACCATTTTTCTGAACACCCAAATAATAGAATAGTTTTTAAAATGTATACATTCTCCGTAAGCCATATTATATTAGCAAGTACAAAGCTGAAAGGCTTTTCAAAACTAATAATTCAGAACGTGCATTTTAACTTAAAGTGTACCTAGTATAGGCATAATATACAAATTACATTCCTGAAAGCTTAGAATGTTCAGCTGTACTATACCTTAAGAAAGATAGCAGTAACAGATCTTTCGACAACTTTATCAACATCTCCTCCATGTTACCTCAATTTTTCAAAATATTCAAGCAGTGCATACACCAGTTCCCTTGCTTATCCGCATAGTGCAGATACCTGTCCTACTTTTGAATATTTTTTCTTGGGAGAGCAAGTTCTTGGCCTTAGCTCGTTTTTGAGTGGTTCGGGTAGTTTGAGACATTGTACCCTTAAGCTAATAACACTAAAGCACCAATAACTTACGAAATATTTATACGTTAATGAAATGACTAAATAACTAATGAAGAAACTGGCTTTTTTATAAGTTAAACTATAGCCAAACAAGGATGTTTAGATTATGCACGGTGAAGAGAAGAAACAAGCATCACTTTACCTGACAACACTATTATAATTAAATGTTTAAAATACTGGACAAATCCACAACATGTATATGTTAAACTGGATGAATAAAATTGAATTGAACACAGTAACATTTTTGGCAAAACTTAGAGAAGGGAGTGAAGGGAGAAGTATCACCTAACTGGTTGAAGTTATGCACCTGGGGCTTCAAGAGGTGTGGTCACTGCTGTTGCCATAGCAACGCTACCTCCCATACCTTCCTCTCTGTCACAATACTAAAGTAATTTTAATTCCACCATAAACAAATATATCTTGGGCTACTCCTGAGATAGGTCCTGGCCCCTTTGTTAACAGGGCAGTCCTTCGATACAATTTCATACTTTATACATGCTTGCCTCTTTTAATAGTCATTGCTTTCCATTTACTTTTCTATCCTGCATTAGTTTTTCCTTTTTGTTAAATTTTTGTCTATCCCTATTATCTCTTGTTTCAACTTCATATTAGAACTGTTTCACAGGGTCTGCATTCACTTAACTTCACTTTTCAATATTTCTCAATTACACATTACCCCTTTGCCTATTACAAATTGTTTAACTTCACTAGCCGCTTTTTCCAATCCTTCTTCCTTATCTATAACTTTGTTACTCTTTCTCAAATCCTCTCCTTAGCTTCTCACAACCCCTTTCTAATCTCTCTTCCCTTTCTACACTTTGTAGAGCCATATCACATTTGCTCATATCTTTTCCTCTACCTCATACGGTCCCATTCTATTCATTCCTTTCTGCAATTTATCCATAATAGCCATAGTTTTGCCATGCTGATGTGCCCCTACATCTCGATATCTCTTGCCTAATTCTCACCCCTTTTCTTATTCCTTGCATCCCCATACTTTTTTCACTCATCTTTTCTCTTATCCTTTGTATCCCCACACCCTTTTCCATTCTGCTTTTCCCTAATACCCTGCATCCCCCACTCTGCTTTTCCCTTATTCCTTGTATCCCCACCTTGTTTAACTGTTTTTTCTTGATCAACTCCATTCCCATACTTGTTTCATTCTACTCACCATAATGCAATTTCATTTTTTCTTACTCTCTTCTTCACTTTGCCAACCACCATTTCTGATATTAAACTCCTCTTCTCTTCCATTTACACAGCTCATCACTTCCTCCATCACTGCACACTACATTTACTCCACATGTTATCTGGATATTCATACCGTCTATTGAAGTTAGCTTGTTTGAGTCTGCTGCATCAACATTTGTATGTTCCACATTTTGAATGTTGCTTATGCCGCTTCTTTGCTCAGCCACTCGCTCATCAATCTTAAGTTTGCTGTTTTGTATAAATGCATCAAATCCTTGTTTTCTGGCCTTACTGCTTTCTTCAATTAACCTCCTCTTTTGTTCTCTTTGCTCATAACATAAGTCCTTATTGATATAGATAGATGTTCCTCTTAGCTTTTTTGCTTGTTTTAATACTTCTATTACCAATTCCGTAATTTTACCAATATATTTCCTGTGCCTTCCAATTTCCCAATTCTAAATGCATCACACAGTTTGAAGCCTCTCATATTCATCCCTAATTTCATTAATAATTCCTGTATCTCCTGAAATGCTACAATTCCTTTTCGCTCTTCTATACCATAAATTATTAGTATATGAAGCATTACATAATTTTCATTCTTCTTTCCATCTTTTCCATCTTCATTTTTACTTTCCCCAGCTCTTTAGTTTTAATTTCTAACTTTAGTTATCCCACTTTCTCCATTCTTGTTTCAATCTCATTGCCAAACCAATACTTATTGTAACTTCTCTTGTCTACTCTCGGTTACATGTCCCTTAGATCCTTTCTACTCAATTCCGCAGGAGCAACTCTACAGGATGTCCATTCTCCATTGCCAGTTTAGTGCTCCATACACCTACTTGTACTGCTATAATCTTCACAAAAGTTAAAGGCATATGGAGGCAGGTCGTACTGCAGACTCCAGCCAATCCTAAGTTTGCCCCTCCTACCAGTGTTGCCGAATGTGGTACATGCATCTCACGAGCCTGAACTGAGAACACTATATTAATTAACTGCGCTCAGATAAATGTCTGAAAGTGACAGATGCCAATCTTATAATAAGAAAGAATTTTATTTTCTGATCATCATCGTACAAAAATCCTGTCTCTATGATAGTTAGAACACGAGCGATGCACGTTTTTATCTTCACATGGTTTAGTTAAATGTTACGGATAAATATTTGAAAATTACAGATGCCAAACTTATAATAAGAAAGAATTTTATTTTCTGATCATGATCGTACAAAAATCCTGTCTCTACAATAGAACGCGAGCAATGCACGTTTTATCTTCACATGGTTATGGTTACCCAAACTCCATCCATTCAACACAGATAAGCCTGAAAAACAACACCATTCTTTCCTCACAATATCTCAAGCATAAATAAATAATGCACCTACTATGTAAACAGAAGTCACACAGTTTGAAACAAGAGTTAATTTTCAGTTCATCTTCAGAGTAGAGGTGTGTTATTTTGTTAAAGTGAGTGGCATCATTATATCGTATATTGAACTCCAGCTGAAATATTGTTAATATTATATTAAATTATTATTATACACATATTCATTCTCAGGGCAGAAAAATTATATTTAATGTCAACAAGTTTTTACAAAAGCTCTCCAATCTGGAATATAGGGCAACTGTAGATATTTCAAAAACCCAGCAATTAACTGTGGAAGCTTGTGGTGTAGATAATGTACACAGTGTCACAAATTTGTAGTGAAGTAGCTTCATCCTTAGAAAAGGGGACCGTGACCGTGCCTACATTTCAATCTCCTGTAAAGACCCACAAAGTTGGAAAGCCAGTTACTGGATTGGAAACCGTGCTTGCTGTTCCACTGCTGTGACATGTGTCAAGGTAAGATTTTAATGTTTTAAGCATATTTAATGTGTTTAATTATGGGAAAAATAGGCAGAGCCTTTATTGGCGGGTTAAAGTGTTCTTATGCACAGAACCTCTGCAGCACATGGGCTACATTTGGCAACAGCCTTCCGCTTGAGCATTGGCCAGCATTCCATGCCTTTACCTTTTGCGAGTGGCATAGTAATCTCTTACGTACACACCCTCTCACATGCCTGCTGCATGGGACTCTTAGCATAATAACTCCGATATTCACTCGTGAACTACTTCACTTCAAGGTTCCACTGCCTGCTGACTCCTCAACAGTTTGGGACATATCATGCTTCTCTGCACTGCTGTTGACTCATTTTTTAATATTTATTTGTAGTTACATATCTTACAATCTCAATTACAAGTTTTACAATTCTAATCTAGGTACAAATTTGTCCACTGCTTATATTATGGGCTGATAGTGGTGTTGGCTCCCTGGCCGTTAACCTCTATCCTAGCCCTTATATGACCTTGACCTAATGTTCTGATTGTGTCTTCCATTTCTCTACCTCTTATTTCCTCGCCCTTCTCAAACATTTATCTTTGACTTTGTCAGCAAATTTCCCCACCTCCCTTAATCTTTTCTCTCTTTTCAACGTAAGCATTTTTATTGTTACTACGTAAGCCCCTTTATTATTCCAGTTCTTATCCCATATTAATTTCCTCCAGTTTTCAATTTCTTTACACTCCACTACATAATGTTCTAAACTTATTTTCTTTCCACATAGGATGCACTCCTTTGGTGAACTCCCTCTCAATATGGCTCATGTCCTTAACCAAGCTAAACCCTCCCTCTCATATCACATATGTTTCCCTTCCCCATTCTGTCTTTATTTTCAGGTACACATTTAGTGATTTCTTACTTGTCAGACTTCCCCACGTCACTTGTCTGTCAATATCCTCTAACCTATTCTTAATAATTGTCCAAAAACCTTTTACATTTCTTTCACTCTCTTGCCAGATATCTCCCATCCCTATTTTAGCCAGCGTTCTCTCTAGCTCTGCTCACCAGCTGTTCTTACATGTTTAATTCTTCTGATGTTCTAGACAGATCTTTAATATATATTCATCATCCTTTTTTATACAGCTATACCAATATTTTAAACATCTTTCAATAATTACCCCACTCCTGCAAGGTCTTCCAAGTTCCACTCTAGCTACTCCATTCGGCAGTGACCTATTCAAACCCAGTATCTCCTTACAGAACTGTTCATATGTATGTTCAACATGATTTCTTATCTCATTGGCCCCCCACAACTCCACACCATATATCATTTTTGATTCTACTATTGCTTCATAGATTCTTTCATGCCACTTTACTGACATATCTCGTAATTTATATTTACAGCTCCTTACCCCAGACATCGCTATCTTCCTTTTCACTCTTATCTTTCTCCCATGTGCTCCCAGCCTCCATTGTAGCAGTCTCATCCCTAAATAGTCAAACTCCTTTACCACCTCCACTTTTTGATCATTTAGATACCACTTTTCATCTTTTCTTAACTTATCACTCTTCTTAAACACTACTATTTTTTGATTTGCTTATATTGATTCTTATCACCCATTCTTTACAGTAGCTGCTAATTTCATTTATTGCTCTCTGTAATCACTGTTATAGATGCTATTACCAAATCATCTGCAAATAGTAACCCTGGTATTACCTTATTCCTAATAATTGGGCAATGGTTGTTACTTTTGTTCAACCCTATCAATTATATCATCAATGAACAAGTTGAACAATAAAGGGCTAAGTTTACAGCCTTGTCTTAATCCCATTTTCTGCTCCACTAATTGTGTTATCCCATTCTTATCTACTCTTGTTCCAAACTTTATTCCCTCATAAATTTTTTCTAGGCCTATAATAAATTTCTTGCTGACTCCTTTCTTTTGTAATTTCCACCATAG
Organism: Mantis religiosa; assembly: GCA_030765055.1. Classification (NCBI taxonomy): domain Eukaryota; kingdom Metazoa; phylum Arthropoda; class Insecta; order Mantodea; family Mantidae; genus Mantis; species Mantis religiosa. The sequence goes on along the minus strand of CM060949.1, from coordinate 118,509,002 downwards.
TGCTTCTCTCACTATTGTATCAAAAGCTTTTTCAAAATCTACAAAAACCATATACACTCTCCCTCTTTTCCTACTTGTGTACTTATCTACTATTGTTCTAATAATTAGTACATTATCTATTGTCCTTCTGCCTTTCCTGAATTCTGATTGAAATTCCGATAGCTTCTTTTCTGCCTCCGCCCATCTTTGCAATCTTTCAGACATTATTCCTGTGTAAATTTTCCCTAATATTGCTAGTAAACTGATCCCCCTATAATTTTGGGGTTTACTAACTTCCTTTGCCTTTGTAAATTGGTGCAATAACACTCACTTTCCAATTTTCTGGAAATCTATTCACTTGCCTTATTTTTTTCTAGAAATTTCGTCATGACTCTTATACCTTCATTTGTTATATCCCTTCCAGAACTCTCCTGGTAGTCCATCAAACCCCCAGCCTTGTTCTTTTTTAACCTTTTTACTTGTAAATTCACGTTGTCTACTGTGATTTCCCCATCTAATCTATTATCTTGTGCCACCTCCCCATCCCAAATCAATTTTTTAAAGCTACCTTTAGGTTGCTCGCCGATCAACTTTGTAAAGTATTCAACCCACTCTGCGGGCACTATCTTCCCATCAATATTTTTTTTTTCTATTGATCTCCTTAATTGTTTCCCATACTCTCTTTGAATCTTTTTCCAACACTGTCTCTTTCACTTTCTTACTCTTAGCTTCCAACCACTCTATTCTTTTCCTCTCTATTAGTTTTTTATACGCCCACCTACATAATATAAAATGGTGTTTATCTTCATCTTTTTGTGTAATTCGCCACTTGTCTATTAATTCCCCTACTTCTATTTTCGCATTCCTACATTCATCGTCATACCAGCTATTAATATTTGGGTTAGTCTTTTGTTTCATCTCCATTTTAACTCCTGCTCTTTTTACAATCATCGCTAACAGTTCCAAAGCATTCTCTATTCTCCCTTCTTTTAATGATAACTCTATCCCAGATTCTATTATTTTGCTTGTTTTTGAGTTTATTTCTCTCCGAAACTTTACAGCCTCTGACTCTTTCCATTTATAAGACGTGAATTGATTTACTACTCCTTCTCTTGACTGATTTAAGATTTCTGATGTTTCCTCCATTAAATCTACATAAATTGGAAAATGGCAGCTACTTACAGGTTCATTTCCTACTCTAAAATGTTTAATCTTTCCGTCTAATTCATTACTGCAAATTATTAGATCTATAACACTCTGGCCATTTACATTCGCAAACGTATAGTAAGCTTCTCCATCTATTCCTAAAGTGCCATTACATATAAGTAAATTATTATTTTCACAGAACTCTAGAAGTTTTGCTCTCTCCTTATTATGTATCTTATCACTACTTCTCCTTGTCCACACTTCATCTATATCTCTTTCACTTTCTGTTTCCTAACAAATTATTCTTATTTTTTCCTCTCCTACTCTCGCATTCCAATCCCCCATAATTATTATTTCTGAATGACGCTCCCTAACTTTCTCAATATCTTCTTCTAAGTTGCTATAAATTTTTTCATCAAAAATTTTTTGAAATTTCTGGATTACAAGCTAATCCTAAGACATAACTTGCTTTAACCCCATTTCTTTTTTTATTTATTTGTATCCACACCACTTGCTTACTTTTAGTCTCAATTTTCTCTATTTCCACTTCCAAACCTTTGTGATTTCTAACAGCAAACATTATACATCCTGATGCCCTACCCTTAACAGATATTTTACTTGCACCTTTAGTAACGCATAAAAAATTGTTTAATTCAATTAACTCTTTGTCCTCTACCCAAGTTTCCACTAAACCAATAACATCCACTCCTTTCGCCACATTGTATAATTTGCCACTTATTAACTTTGCTTTTAGACCTTCCACATTCCAAAACATCATAGGTATCCCCTTTCCCTATCTTAAGTTTTCACTGTCTTTCTTCTTCAACATGTCTACCTTTCTTCCCCTTGTTAACCTCCCACCTCCACCATCACTCGTTGACTGTTCTGTGTTTCCACCAATTTGCAAAATACTTCCTTCACCCATTGCTATAATTTGTAACTTTCTTTTATAACCCTTTGCGCCTCAGCCATGTCTTTGAAATATAACACATCACTTGTATGCGCGCTTTGATGTCTCTCACTGGAACCTTGACACACGTCACCTGTTATGTCAACACCTCTTATGTCACTGTGTATCACTACATCACTTCCCCGGATGTCGTCACTTGCTAGTGTGGATGTGTCATCGCCGCATGTAATATCAGGTGTAGCATCATCTTTCTTCGCATCTTCTGATATTTGACTCTGCATTCCTTGGGCTCCAACCTTTGATCTGTCTGCTGTCTGGATCTCATCCTGTTGCGAATCAGTTTTTCTCTTCTCATCTCTTCTAACATGGATACTCCAACATTCGTCATTTACAATAAGATTAAGCACTCTCAAGTAAGCCTTTTTCCCTTCATCCCTGGTCTCCATTTTTATTAATAAGGATTTCTTATATCTCTGTTCTTCCTCGCTGTAATCCCTTTCTATGTAAATTCCTGATCCTTTTAGCTTCTTTGTACTGCTTATGATCCTCCATTTCATCTCCTGTGTAGCTACTTTTAGAAGTATTGGTCGGTTGTCTCTTCCTTTTTTGCCTAACCTGTATGTCTCCACAATCTCCCATTCTTGCAATGGTATTTCTAGTCTTCTTTCTAAAATTTCTGCCACGATCTCATACACCTCTTATTTAGGTCTTCTTTTACTCCAAATATGAGGTTCAGTTTGCGCTGTCCATTTTCACAGTTCTTCTTTACCTTTTCTACTGTTCTTGTGAATTTGTTAATTTTTGTTCGGTGTCTTCTTTTAATTCCTTAATTATTCTTCCAAGTTGTTCAGTATTTGTGTCCAATTTAGCTCCCATTTCTGTCTCCATCTTCTTTACATCTGCTAAATCTTTCGTCATTTTTTTAACATATCTGCAATTTGGTTCAAGTCCATTGGTCCTGGGTTCAGTTCTACTCCGCCCATTATTAGCAAGACTGCTAATACTAGTGCTATCCATAGTTGAACTGGTATCTTGAGTTCATCTTTGTACTGATTCTTCCAAATACTCCATGTTCAAATCTTCAGCTCTCCGTTTCCGTACTCTTGCTACACGACCTTCTCGTTCGGCGGCTAGCAGCCGACTCCCCCTGTTGACTCATACAATTCAACTGACTGACTCATGAACTGTTTCACCGCGTTGACTCCTCACCACAGAGCCGCACTCCTTGACTGCCACTCAAAGTTTGAAATACACACAAACATATTTTAATACACACAAACATATTTTAATACACACACTCACTATGCCCTGCTGGGTGCACTCTTATATAGTCCTGCTGGGTGGCAAGATGCTTCTGAAAATAGATATTTCATGAATTACGTATTAGAACAGCCTCAAACAGTATTTCCACAGTAATAACATAGCTCTCTGATAGCCTCGTGACATCTTCATGATGTCATCCAGCACAGCCCCATGGAAGGCTATGTCTCTCCTGCCTTGCCCACTGGTAACAGTATGGCAAAGCAACTGACTAACATCAACCTCTCCATGGAGCTTCACGGTTACATGTGTTAATGCTGTACAATAATCTTTAATTAATGCTGCTTAAAAAAATAAGAATTTACAAACTGATTAACTTTGTTTCAAAAAGTGATAACCTCTAAGAAGATAAGGATTTCTGCATTGAATCCAACAGTGAAAAAACTGGTTCAAACAATACTATCGAATAAGACACTTACATAGAAGCCTTAATGACTTCTCTCTCCACAAAACGTAAAAGCTCTATTACTCCAGGCTCATTTGACAACATAATTTCATTAAACACATTTAGTCCTCATCCATTATGATACATCTGATGAAAGATGTACAGTGCTGTAGTCAAAAATCTATCTGGATACACTTGCTTGCAATTACTGAAATTGTATTTTATTTCACTCCATTTAAGGCAAATCAGTCCCTAATAAAACATTTGTCACCCAAAAATATGAATCTTCATTTGATCTACAGATAACTGAATTGTTTGGCTGTACACTGTCTATACCATTTCTGCTTTCCTCAGTAAATTTATTTAACTCACAATTCATCATATTCAGTGTATACCCTCATTTAAAATTTCCTTGATTATGTGATTGAAAGGTGCTTCTGTTGGAGATTGTTTTTCTGGTGAAAAAAATTAATGTGATTTTGGTGTCTCAGAAGCTTTCTTTCCTTTTTCTTCTTTAATTTACAGTATTTTGCTCCACTTAATCATTTCTGGGCATTTATTTTGTGTAAATAATGTGAAATTACTTTTATTAAAACTCACAGACATCTAAATAAACAAATGGCTTTTCAATCACACAATTCTTTGGAAATATGTTCTTATAGAATTCATTGTGGAAGCAGGCAGTCCTGTTGATTTGCCCTATGCCCTGTGCCCAGCATTGATTCACCACTCTCTTGACAAAGTTGCATTTGATTCCGTAGATCATTTATTTTTCAACACTATGAAATTAATTTTCAAAGTATTTCGTTCATTTTTTGCTGTCCCGTTAAGTTTTGCATCTTGATCCTGGATCTCAGGGGCGGCTTCTGAGGTAGTGTCGCTGTGCCATGGCACCATATGTATGAAAACGACAGAAAGAGAAGTATATAGGAATTGCGCAAAAAATTTTGTTTCTGAGTATCTGCTACCTCGTGTGAATAGGCGCGTTAAACACAAGCGCTCTTGTCTTGGCTGTTTTCCATGGCTTGGCGCCGATTCCAGAACGGCACCATCTACGCTTATAAGCACCCATGTTAAGGGCTAGGATGTCTGCTTATACACGGCTTCTTATGGCAGAAGGTGGTGCCGAGATTTCTCTGGTGCATAACTTACACTTTATCTGCTAGAGTGCAGTAAAGCATGGGACTTAAGATAACTGTCTCTCTGTCGCAAAATCGCACACGAACGCTTCGTATCACATTCTCCATGAATTGTATTATCAAACTTTTACTGTACTTGTTACACCTGTGCGTAACAAGAGTACAGATGTAATAAATATCTATTTCCGTATCCCTGTATGTTCTGTTTGGTACAGTAAATAGGATGGATTATTGATAAGATTACCTAAATCATTCAAAATTGGAACACATATTTTAACAACCCTTATTTATTTACTTATGACACTGTCAATACAATGCCTCACCAGCCAACCCTGCTGCATCTATAAGGCCCATGCCTAATTACAGCTCTGATTACAATTTTAAGTATTTAATTTTCATCCACAGTCTTTGATGTAAATCAAAACTAATCACAATAAAGCTTTCAGCAAAAACTGCAGTATTACAGTAAAAGAAAACATAAAGCACATGCTGCTGAAGTGGGAAACAATGGGATAACCTGAAAAGAGCAGAGGCAGAGCAGAGGAAATACACCATTTTCAAACCTATGTATAAACTTAGTCCACTATTAAATTCCATGCATCAATATGTGCATTATTTTATACATTATTCTATTACTTAAAACATAATTTAAGAAAGTTTTAGAACATTTTTTGATAAAATAAACACCAGAATTTTTCCTTGAAGGATTCTTCAATGTATGTGAATTTAAAGCTCTCTCTCTCTCTCACTCTCTCTCTCTCTCTCTCTCTCTCTCTCTCTCTCTCTCTCTCTCTCTCTCTCTCTCTCTCTCTCTCTCTCTCTCTCTCTCTCTCTCTCTCTCTCTCTCTCTCTCCACATAGGCAAACAGTGACAAAATGACAAGAAAGTCACTGAGCTACAATAGTCCACATATGTAGTGATTAAACAAAAGCAACATATAGTACCTTTGGGCTTTCGTGGAACTCGTCCTTTTGTTTTTATAGAGATAACTGGAGGATCCAAAATAGACTCATCAAAAGACTGAAGCCTATCAAAATTGTAGTAATATTTCTTAGCACCTGATTTCCATGTGAAATTCACATAGCCCACCTGTGGAAAGAAAGAAGATATAACTACTGTGCTGCACATCATAACTCTTGCAGAAAATACCTCACAAAAGCTGCAATTTTAAGAATCCCAAGCACAGAAGGAAAAGATAAACAAAAACAATTATTTATTCTTCAAGGAATATTCAAATGTTTATATATTTATACGTAGGGCGAATCATCTAATACTTGGACCACAAATATTTCTGAAATGGAAGTGCTTTTGATGTGCAGTTTTCTCAGCAATGATTGATAGTCAGGGGCTTGTACTTTTAGCATATAAACAGCTTTTAATAATACTAAAAAAGTGTACATCCCTTTTTTCTTTAAATAGAATTATACCTCGAGATATACTATCAATTGCAATTTTAACAAGTATTTGTTTCATACAAATATCAAGTTATAATATCAACTTATGATGCAATTTTCCTTCACTGCCAACCTAAACATAGTAGAAAATCTGCTATAATGGCCATGTTCTGTACTATTTCTTATTTTTATTATTCCTGTTTCATTCAAATGACACATTGTAAATGGCATAGTAACAATGTGACAATATCGTCCATGGGTTGTGTTAGCTCCATGTCTTCTGTAATAAAGCAATTTGTTATAGGTTTATAAAGTTTAGATTTTTATGTTTCATTCCTGGAGAAAAGTTATGTTTTGATAAAAAGTGGAATGAACTGTTACCAATGTTTACCTGTAACTAGTGATATTCTTTTGCCTAGGTTAGTTAGACTGTGTTATATAGTATATATATATATATATATATATATATATATATATATATGCTGGTTAAGACTGCTATTTTTGTTAGGGGCCTTGGTGATTGAAGCATTGCCAATTGTAAAAACATGCAAACACTGAAAATATCAACACTGTGAAATAAAGCTGGTGATACTGATCTGTGTTAGAAAACTGGCGATACTAATGGGCCAGTAATACTTACACACTAAAATAAAAGGCATGTACCGTGTGAAAAAAAGGTACGGAAAATTTGCCATAAATTTAAAATGGATCAATAAAGTCAAATGTGGACTACTTTTATTCTCATCTAGGTGGCCCTCAAGATAAGATAAGGGATAGCACCCATGTTCTCCAAATGTACTGAGGGAGTGAACTTCAAAATTTTAAAGGAGTGTGGTATAAACCTGAGATATCTGATAGTCCTTAATAAATTAAGTGTTGTTGAAACAATGTTTTTCCAAAATGAAAACTTGAGAATTTATAGGTGAATGCAATTTCATTTAAGATACCTAATCAAAAAAATGGTACTAAATTTTACTGGTCCATTTAAAGTTATGACTAAAAGTGCACATTTTTTTTTTTTTACATAATGTGTAACAATAACATAAATAGAACAAGAATAGCAAGAAAATAATATGAGTTAGCAACATTATGTTAACTCAGCAGGATAACCTATGCAAGTTCAGGTTAGATTATCTTAGTTTAGTTTAGTTTTATATATATATATAAAGCTAAATATTTGATTCACGCCATTTTCCTATTATTTCCCACATGTTTCCCTAATTAGAAGCTCTCCTGTTTCTATAATTTGGCGGCTCCCCAAAAGCTTGTGTATTTAGTTTCCCAAAGTTCACATCACCATTACCATACCTCATTCCTTATATCTGATCATCGGATATTCACCATTTTAATTTACTGTTTGGTTTTTTTTTTTGGCATTTAAAATGGGCAGTAGTAGCATTCATTAACGTGCACTGCATAACCCAAAAAATTGTTTGCACCAAAAAAAAAAAAAAATATATATAGAGGAAAGTGCTCTAGTGGAATCCATTATAAGTTATGCAACTCACAATAACTATCATACTTAAAAGATTAAAAACAAAAGTAAACAGCAGCACACTAATTTTATTTCTCCACTTACCTCAGATGGAATTATTGGAAGATATTTCTCAAAGTTTGGATCCAATATGTAAGGCAAGACATTTCCATTCACAATCGCATAAATTTCCATTGAAAAACCTAAAAATCATCAGAAAAAGTATCAGTGAAACAAACAATACATTTTTCATAAATGGCGCCATATATCGTTCATATTTTATTGGTCAACAATCACAGAAATAGGATTGGCTGAATGGAAACGAAAAAATACAAATAGCTTACCACTAAACATTTTTACTTGCTGCTCGTCTATCCATAGATAAAGGCCTTTTTCCCTGGTTGCACAGCCAACAAAAACCGTAACAAATAATGCCAATAACACCTTCCACATCTTCAGATCACACAGGATGCCTTAAGAAAGAAAGATAAACATTATAGGTATATCACCATGCTTTGACTATTAATCTTCCAAAGTAATTTCTCCAGAAAATACAGTGAATGATATTTGCTTCAGGGCGTTTATGAAAGTCTTATAATTTTTCCATTTAGAAAGTAACTTGCAATGTCAATAACAAGTTTTGATATATGTCGAAGCTATCCAAACTAGTTTACCTATTTTACACAACTTTCTTCAGTTGGTTCCTGAAGAGGTTATAAGCCGAATAGGAATGCTATTCAAACGTTAGCCACAACCTGAACCAGCACGACCTGACAGCAAATTCACATTTAAAAACTACCGCACTCACACGAAGATATGTACAATCAAATTCTGCATTTACAAATTGCACGTCACACTCAGCCTGGATGTCATTTGGACCTTATTTTGTTTTGTCTTCAGCTGTCCTCGGGCAACCCGCCAGCCATTGCTACCAACGCGACGCTCAAATAACAATATCGTTTTTTTTTTTTTTTTTTTTCAGCAAATATTCTGTCCAATCTCAACTAACCTTTCCTACATAGAAATATGCAATTACATTTTCGGTTTCATATCGCTATCACTACTAATCCAGTAATAATATTCTTGTTTGTTTTCGTCTACCCGTTTCTATCAGTGATGGCTCCACAAGGTTCGAAGAAGTCGGAGTTATTTGAAGGAAGGCCTCCTCACCCATGAGTGTGAAATACACTAGTGAACATTTGTGCTTTTTGAAACTGGGAGTTCCAAGATTTAATACTGTAGATATACAAATATATTGTATTTTATACTCTAAATATTGTGTACTGCGAAGCTGAAAAGCTTCCCACGTTGCCATCAGAGTTACAGCACCGTAAACGCACTTTGTAAGTGGTTACTTGTTGATTATTCTTAATCATTCTTAACCATTTCTCTCTGACCTTCTCCCAGTAATCACGTGTGTTTCATTCATTATTTTTTCCTTTTACAAACGAGGCCGTAGTGGAGGGGGAACGCGGAAGTACGCCGTCCCCCCACTATTTTTCGGAGGGGGCCGAAGTCCCCTTACTAATAATATTATTTATACTTTTTAATTGATTACCTTTCTTAAATAAAACATTCAAAATGCTGCCTGATTTACAGTAACAAATTACAATATAGTAAGTCGAAATTAATTTTAATACACTTTCAATATACGTCGTAATTTCAAGATACAGTATTAAACTTAGAGCCACATACCATTTGCAGGAGGAATAAGTCTGAGTGATCAGTTCAGCGAGAGAAAGTTTTCTGCATTCATGCTTGGGGTTGGAACTTGACAAACATCGCAATAAAAAAGTAATATGAACCTACTCCTCTTACATCGAGTAAAAGTTTGAGATTTCAGAAACCCTTGAATTCACTTGTAAGTCTAGTGTTGACAGATCCGGAGAGTAGTTCTGTGTTGTTTCAATATGAAATATTACAAGTGTATATAAAGTCTATAAACTATGGTTTAAATATACAATATCATTGGAGCCATATTATTTTAATTATGAAACGTACTGTGACTTTGTGGGTTCGTGAAATTAAAAGTCCAATTGCACAGACTCAAAATGTTCTTTACTTCCACCGAATTACAGTCGGAACACTTGCCGATTACACAGAATTACGTAGCGCACACAATTAAAATTCACCAGTTCGTCCGTCACAGTTCCACTCTGCACTCGCAGTTACGTACACTCCTCCGATGCACGTACACAGTCTTCCAGTCCGTTCCTTCACTAGGCGCTCCTCACGGCTGCTCGCCAAGAACTGAACTGCCTCGCCAACTACAGGCCTTATATAGGGAAGATCGCCATTTCTGGAAGGTTCGCGGCGCGCACAATTATCCCGAGGTTTCGAGACGTCTGGTGGGAGGGGAAAGAGACGGTACAGCGCTTGCGACGCTCTCCTAATCTTCCCTTCAGTTAGTGACACGAGACAAATGGGTAGGCGTGGTCTGAATGTTTCCGGGCTGGTCCCACTGTCGGCCGGTTCTATAGGGAGTTCCGACGTTCGGGTGACACTGCTCCTTCCTCAAAGATGGTTGTCCCGAACAGCACCATCCTAGCGGGACAGGCGAACAAGGTTTACCACCAACATCTTCCCTCGGGGCACCTTCTGGATGCGGTAGACCACGTCGTCAATCCCCTTCACCACCCGGTACGGTCCTTGCCATGGCTGCTGGAGCATCAGGCAACATCCCGTGGTACGGGTAGGGTGGTACAACCAGACCAGGTCACCTTGCTGGAATCCTTGGCTGTTGGCTTGCCTGTCATACCGGGTCTTCAAGCTGGTGAGCCATCCCGTGCATGTCGTGGAGATGGTCCACCAGGTTCTCCACATACTCGGTCGCTGGCTGTTTCGCTTCCGGAGGGTCCCAAAAGCCAGGTCACAAGGGAGGCGTAACTCTCGGCCGAACATTAAGCTGGCTGGCGTCATCCCTGTGGTGTCATGTGTTGACGAGCGGTAGGCCAGCAAGAACAGTGACACCTTGACGTTCCAGTCTCGCTGATGACTGGCCACGACCTTCCTCAAGTGTTCCTCTAAGGTCTTGATGTACCTTTCGACTATGCCATCCGAATGGGGATGTAGAGGTGTTGTGCGGGTCTTGTTAACCTCAAGACTCTCTAGTGCCTCCTTCTTCAGGTTGGACTCAAAATTGGTGCCTTGGTCACTGTGCAGCTCTAACGGTACCCCAAATCGTCTGAACACTTGCTCCACGAGGCAGTCTGTGATTGTCTTTGCCTCTTGGTTCGGGATGGCATACACCTCCGGCCACTTGGTGAAATAGTCCACGACCACCATCAGGTACTTGTTGCCTCAGTCGGACATCGGAATTAGTCCAGCTATGTCGACGGCGATCCGTTCGAATGGCGCTCCGACGTTGTACTGCTGCATGCGACCCCAGCTCCTAGTCTGGGAGCCGCGACTCGCGCGCACGCGTGACACTGACGGCACCATCTCTCAGCGTCTGCTCGGAGCCTCAGCCAGTAGTAGCGCTGCCGTAGTTTGTCAATCGTCCGGTTCGCTCCCAGGTGTCCTCCTGAAGTACCGGCATGCACTTCCTCCAAGACTTCCGGGACCTTACTCCGGGAAAGTACCAACTGTTCTCTCTGCGTCTTCCTATCGGATGATTCCCATACCCGGAACAGCACGCCCTCTCTGGATTTCAACGAGTCCCATTGGGCCCAGTACGAATTGTAGATGGCGCTCGTCGGTGCGATGTCCTCTAAGGTTGGTATTGTCCCTGCCTCCACTTCCCTCAAGAGTGGCTCCAAGTCTGCGTCCGCCAGCTGCTCCCTCCTCAGGCCTGCGCTATCCCAGCCATCCGCAGGCACTGCCGTGACTACTCGGACTGCTGCGACGCGCTCTTTCTCTTCCACTTTTGTGCATTGGCCGCACTCTTCTGGACAGGAACTGCGGGACATAGAGTCTGCGTTACCGTGGCCCTTCCCTCTGCGATGTTCCGAGATGAAGTCGTACTCCTGTAGCCTCTGAACCCAACCTGCTGTCTGGCCTTCCAGGTTCTTAAAGCTCAATAGCCAGGTTAGGGTGGAATGGTCAGTCCTCAGGTGGAATGGCTGACCATACAGTTACTTGTGGAAGTCCTCCAATGTCTTTACTACCGCCACTAACTCTCGTCATGTGACGCAGTAGTTCTTCTCTGCCTTGGATAGCGCCTTGCTCTAGTAGGCTATCACCCGCTCATGGCTGTCCTGGATCTGCGATAGGACGCCTCCAATGCAATGGTCGCTGTCGTCGGTGTCAACAATGAAGGCACCACCTGGTTGAGGAAAACCCTAAATTGGAGCATTGCACAGCTTCTTCTTCAGGTGCTGGAAAGCGTCTTCGGCGTCCTCCGTCCACACATAAGGCCGGTGTTCCTCTGTCAGGCGGATGAGGGTTTTGGCGATGTTGGAGAACCCCTTTATGAAGCGTCGGTAATAGCTGCACAGCCCCAGGAAACTGCGCATTCTTTCTTATCCTTTGGGCGAGGCCATCTCTCACAGCTTGTCTCTTCTCCGGGTCTGTGGCCACGCCGGTTGCTGAGACTATGTGGCCCAAGTAGTTCACTTCCTTGCGGAAGAGCTGGAACTTCTTCACGTTCTCCTTCAAGTTAGTCGCCTGCAATCTCTGTAGCACTATACTCAGATTCTCGAGATGGTCTTCAAAAGTCTTACCGACGATGATGATGTCGTCCAGGTATAGCAGGCAGGCGTCGTAGGTCAGTCCTCTCATCACTGACTCCATGAGGCGTTGGAATGTAGCTGGAGGTTGCAGAGGCCAAAGGGCATAACTGTGAACTGCCAGAGCCCTTGGCCTGTCGAGAATGTGGTCTTCTCTTTGTCTCTCGGGTCTAGAGCTACCTGCCAGTAACCCGACTTCGGGTCCAGGGTCGAGACTCACTGTGCACCACCTAGCGTGTCCAAGGTGTCATCAATCCGGGGTAAGGGGAAACAGTCCTTCCGGGTGACAGCGTTCAACTTCCTGTAGTCTACGCAGAAGCGTAGCTCGCCATTCCTCTTTGTCACCAAAACTACAGGGGAACACCAAAGGCTGTCAGACTCTTCAATCCCACCCTTGGATCTCATGTCCTCCAGCATGTTTCGCACCGCCCCTTGCTTCGCCAGCGGAACGCGTCTAGGTGATTGCCGAATAGGCCGGGTGTCTCCGGTGTCGATGCGATGAAGCACTCTGTCCGTGCGGCCGTAGTCACTGTTGCCTTGGTTGAAGACGCGCTGGTATCACCTTAGCAGTTGTCGAACTTTCTTCAGTTCTTCTGCTGTCAGGTGGTCAGCCGCCCTCTCCAGTCAGCCTTCTAGCCGGGGCCCCAGGTGTTGCGTCTGCACGGGCTCCTGTGTCTTGTCGATTGCTGTTACGTTTACCACGGGCTCGCAAGTTCCCAACTCCGTCCCGGCCTGGACGTCGTGATCGGTGTCCGTTGGATTTAACAGTCTCGCTGGCACCTCCTCTCGGCACGGCAGCAATGCCCTGGCTACACATAGTCCGTGTACAGGCGTCTCCTGGTCCACTATCATGTTCCTGGTCCTCTGGCCTTCCGGTCGCGCCATCACCACCATCTCGCTCCTCGCGGGGACAACTACGTCTTCCTTCAAGATGACCCTGTAGATTCCAAGGCACTCTCCAAGTTGACGGAGTATAACCTCTTCTCCGTTGAGCCGCAGGACCTTCCTGCCGACGTCGACCGTCGCCTCGGGGCTCCTGAGGGAATCCAGTCCCAGATCACCTCCTCAGCCACCTTCGCGACGAACACCCACAGACGCATGGCACTCCGTCCCAAGTTCAGCTCCAGCAGGGCCTCCTTCTGCACAGGCATGGTGTCGCACAATGCCGTCACAAGCTGGTATGGTCGGCTCGGTTTCCTCGTCGGCAAACCCTTCGCCACGTCAGGTCTGATGATGGTCACGGCCGCCCCGGTGTCCACCAGCACGTGGCACGGCTTTCCTCTTACCCAGCCGTCCGCGAAGAGGTTGTCATCCATCCGCCGGTTGACGGCGCGGATATTCACTCGAGGGGATGGTGGTAATGGCGCCGACGTGCCCCTCTCCACGACGGCCCTTACTCGTTTTCCGGCTGCTCTTCCTGGTGTGGGCAGTCTCTCCGCAGGTGTCCGGGCTGTCCACACACCCAACACAGGCCACTAGGCGTTCGCCGGCGTCCCTCAGCTGGTCTTCTGTCTCCGGCGTAGCGGACACCCCTCGTTCTCGACGTCGGGATAGATGCTACCTTGGCCGCCTCCATCCTTAGTGCCGCTGTCAGCGCCTCGTGGATGTTTTTATAATCGCCGAGCTTTAGGCGCTGACGAATCTCCGTGTCCCGTACCCCGTCGACAAAATTGTAGGCGGCTTCCCGGGATACGAACTCCAGTGGCAGGTCAACCAAGGCCTTGCTAGCTAGCTGCTCGATCGCTATGGCGAACTCCTGCAGCGTCTCCCCCGGCTGCTGCGACCTTGCCTTTAGTTGGCTGCGGTGTGCTGCGGCTAAGCGGTGGTTCCCGAAGCGATTCTCCAGGGCCTCCCAGATGTCCTTGGGCGCCGCCGTTGTCTGCACCGCGTTTAGGATTTCCGCGGCCCGTCCCTGGAGGCTGGCTATTAACTGTGTGGCCTCCTCCTCCGGTGACCATCTGTTGTGCTTGGCCACTGTGTCGAACTGGCGGCGGAAAACTTCAAACGTTGACGCGCCGTCATACTTGGGAGGTTTGACGCGCGCAGATGTTGTGTCGCGTCCCGGCGCGTCGGCTTTCAAGTCCTTCAGCTTCCTGCCGACGACGTCCTCCACCATGGCGTTCAGGGACTTGACGCTGCTGTCGGCCTTTCCCTCCAGGTTGTTTACGCGGTTCGCGAGGTCTTCGACGTCTTCAACCATGGCGTTCAGGGACTTGGCGTTATTGTCGCCCTTTTCCTCTAGACCTCCCGTAGGGGAGGGGATCCGTCCCCTTCAGCTGCCAAGGTGCGGGCACTGCGGACCCTTAGCACTCGTGGTACCTCTGACGTTACTAGAGGAACCTCGGGTCGAACAGCCGAGCCCCTCCTTAGGGAGTTGTTCGGATGGGTAGGTCTCGGGGTGGCAGTGTGTTCCCGTTAGCCCACGGGAAAATGGGTACCTCCGGCCAGGTCGCCAGGGCCGACCGGAGGGGGTTGCGGGAAGCCATTAAGTATCCCGGGTACTAGCCTGCATAGCTAGTAGAAGGTGTGCTAGATCACCAGGCGGCCCCACCGAGGTTATCGCTAGTCTTCCCTGCGGGGTTGGCGCGCGTAAGTGGCGTATCCACTTCCATCCCGTCTTGAGTACAAGCGGGGGGGGGGGGCTTTTTAAGAAATCAGGTATTGCCCTATGGAAAGACCCCCGGAGTATATATTGCTCCCGGGTAGAAGGAGGCCCGGGTCCTTGGTCCTACGGGTCCAGGACTAATGGGAGTAGATCCTCTGCACTAACTTTTCCTCTAGACCATTGAAGCGGTTCGCCAGGTCCTCGACGCGCTCGTCCACTTGGCCCATCCGCTTGCCCAGCTCCGTCACGTCAACCCTCACGCCGGCCAACTGTTCCTCAAATTTGGCGGCGAGGACCTCGTTCGCCTCCTTCATTTCCGTGGCCAGACTGTCGTTCGCTGCCTTCATTTCTGTGGTCAATTCGGTCTTTATTTCTTTCAACTCTGCGGCCAGGTTGTTATTTGCCGCTTCTGTTTTTGTTGTTAACTCGTTCATCTTCGCGGCCAAGTTGTTATTTGCCGCTTCCGACTTCGCTGTTAATTCGTTCATCTTCTGCAAAAGCGTTTCCAATGCCGATTCCATGGCCATAATGTTCCGTGATGTAGTTATCCCGCTTCCTGGCACCAGTTGTGACTTTGTGGGTTCATGAAAATCAAAAGTTCCAGGCTTCAAATACAAAAATTGCACTTTATTTTCCTAGCAAATGCATTCGTCACATCACAATTTGCTAGCTCACCTAAAACTGTTTATTTTCTCTAAAAACTACTCTCATCCGTCTCTCACTTCCGGTAACGATCGGCCATCATTTTTAATGGGCTTCGCGAGCCTACCACCAGGTTGACAGTATGTAGTTACTTAACTTCCCTGCAACTTGATGCAAAACTCATTTCCTTGATATATTTTAAGCAGTATTTCAATAAATTTGTAACTTCCCCTTTACTACTTAATTTTGTCCACAATGTTTCTCTATCAGTAGTACCGAATTTTTTTCTAAACCAATAAATTCCATATATATTTCCCCTTTTGTTGCTTAAATATTTAATTACGACTGTTCTAATTAGAAAAATTTCATCGGTTGTTCTCTGCCCTGGTCTAAATCCTGCTTGAAACTCTGATAGCCTCTTCTCTTTCTCTATACATTTCTGCAGCCTATTTGCTAAAGTACCTTAGAGATTTTCCCTAAAATAAAAAGTAGGCTTATCCCCTTGTAGTTCAAAGGGTTGTTTTTTCTCACTTTCCTTTGTGTATTGGTACTACCCATACTTCTCCTCCACTTTTTGGGAATCTCTTTCGTTTCCAATGTTTTATTAATTAGCCGTATTAATGGAAACAACCATCTCTCTCACACTAGTCGTGCGTTGGCAATGATTTGGATGACACTACTCATCCAAAGCCTTATTACTATTTTCTTCGAGTTTCCTTACTGCCCATGGCTTCCAGAACTCCCTGGTATGCCATAGATCCCACTTAATTTGTTGGTTTTTAACTTCTTAATTTCTTCGTATAATTCGACACCCGTAATTTCTTCATATACTACCTTAATTCTGCGAGATGGGATATGGAAAACAGACATACATGTTTTAGTAAACAAAGCAGAGATTGTACGCAGATATAGCCTTGCTATGGGTGGTGTACATAAAATAGATATGTTATCTAGTATTACAATGTTTTTGAAATAAAGTGGACACTCCAGGTGTTATTTCATGCAATAGATTTAGATTATGTTATTAGCTGGTTGGGGTACACAAGAGCTATGGATAAGTTGGCTGAGAAGAAGGAAATGGATTTGCTTCATTTTAAAATAAGAATAGGTGAACTCTCATCAAGATGGGCAAAGGAAACAAAAGGAGTGTGGGCAGACCTAGAAATCAGGAAAATGAACCACCGAACAAGAGACTGCAAACAGAGATTCGTCCTGCACCCGAAATATGTCATGATCTTAATAACCATTTTCCCCAATATGGTGGCAAAGTGATCGGCTGTGTGGAAAAAATAACTCACATTTAATGTGAAACATGCTATGTGCACTTGTGTTTTATGAAAGGAAGAAATTGCTTCAAGAATTTTCACAGAGTGTGAAGTTGCAGCTCTTCAGTGTGTTTGTCCATTGTAATGGATATGCCATAAATATTTATTAGTAAATATTTTTGTAACAATTCTTGTGTTTTTGTCTTTTCTGGGCATAGAATATTTTTTTTAGTTTTCCAATAAAAAGTCGGGTATGAAAGGGTTAAACTAGGGGTCCATTGAAGACAGATTTTACTTCATGTAATGGAAGTGTTTTTAGTATTTTTAAAATGGTTGCAACTGGTAGAACTTTACTGAAGCCAAGATATTTTAATTAAATCTTTAGCACTACCCCAACCCAGTATACCTAAGACATTATGGAATGGAAATAAGCAAAGTATATAATTCTCAAAACACTTTTATTTGCAATCTCTCTCATCGGTTTGAAAAATGAACCATATTCTGTTTCAGTTGCAGCTGTTACATTTGCTTTTCGCACTTTAGGTGTTTGTTTAACCACATTACGAAAATAATAGTATTTGACACAAATATGTGTTTGGAAATTTTACTCTATAAGTTTATTTGTGGTGAAGCCTATAGCAATCAATTTTCCTCATTTACTTTTAGCTTATTTCTATGGAATCAATTAGAAATATTTTCACTGAATGTATTATTTTAGCTTGATATGTCGTTTGAGGTTTCGCGAATCATTTGTATATTGGTATCACCCGCAGAGAAAGTTCATTTGATGTTACCGTCTATTGTATTCAGACTTCAACCTAAGCCATTACTGCAGACATAAGAGGAATAAAAATTTAAAATCTAACCCTGATGTACCCCTATTTTCTCTGGGGAAGCTTTAATTTGAATGACGCTTAACACTTCTTCTATACAGTCTAGTTGTACAAATTGTCTATTTACAAGATATGATTTGAACCATTCGACATATTCCTCTTACAAGTGCATACAACTTATCCGTTTTTTTTTAATTTACGTCCTCCAACGTTAAGTGATATCGGACGGTGTGTGGAATGGATGAAATTATGCTCAAATGAGCCCAGGGTCCATATAGCTTATAGTTATCCGACATTCGCCTTTCAGGATGAAGGAAACCATTGGAAAAATCCTTATACAAGTAACTAACTCACTATGACCGCGATTCGAACTCGGGTTGCCCACCTCCGCAGTGTAGATGGTAGCGAGTCTGCCTCACGTTCAAAAGGTCCCGAGTTCGAATCTCGGTCAGGGTGAGTTATCTGGATAAGGTTTTTTCCAGGGTTTTCTCTTATCCTGAAAGACGTATGTCGGGTGACTCTAAGCTCTATTGACCCTGATATCATTTGAGGATCATTTCACCAATTCCATTCATCGTCCGCTATGACTTAACGTTGGAGGACGTAAAATACAAAAAAAAAGAACTCGGGACCTCTTGAACGTGAGGCAGACACGCTACGGTCTACGCTACAAAGACGAGCTATCCAGGGAAATGCTATTGAGTACAAGATCAAGTGCGTTAGTGAGATATACGAAAATACTCACATGACACTCTTCCTATCTGGTACTAGATACACGTTCTGTTAAAAATTTTATCAGAGCTAAGGTATACAACTTCCTTTTCGAAAGCCATATTGACTGTGTTAAAATTGGAATTTTCCCAATTTAAGCAGTAGCGGCTCATGTTGTCTATACCTAGAGGAGCTGCACTGATTATTGAAATTTTAGCTTACCTTAATTATTTGAAGATGAACTGCATACGGCGATCTTTCTTTGTAGCAAACTTATCAACCACTCTCTCGTAGAACTTCGGGATGTTTTCTATCATTTCTCTTTCTATGGACAACATCGCAAGCGCAATTAATCTATCTTTTCCAATAGTGTTCCTAAGGAATGTTTTAATTCTTTATAGTGTGGAGAAACAGCGCTCAGATTCACTTGTTGTTAGAGGCAGAGTAATAGTTATTTTCAAAAGTTTTAACACTTCAGAAAAATTGGAAGAAAGATTATTAGCTCTAAGATATTGAAACAACTATACAGCACCAGCAATATTCCTGAATTCTTCCCTTGAATGGATGACTGAAAGCTCGGTATGTAGTTTGTCCTTATCAAACACTGGGAACAGTTTTATGCATTCACTGAACGCATTTTCTAGAAATATTGAATTAAATTGCACAAATTATGAATCTTGTAGCAGGGAAGACACAGAAAGATGTTTTGTAAACTTGAAGTGGAGATTCAATTGTGACAGTATAACATCACATCCGTGGCTGCTGCTGCTCTAGTCTATTTGAAACAATTTTCCTTTTTTGTGGGTTTTCTGCTGCCAAATCGCATGACTCCACCGTGTTTCTTACTTTTATAAATTCAGCAGTGAAAGTAGATATGTACACTGGAACTTTGGCAGCATCTATGTGGTGATTCTGTAGTTGATTGTACAATATTTCTACATGAGGTATAAGTAAATGGAAAAAATTAAGCCAGAAATAAAACTCATTATTTTCAAGATACCCAAATAAAGCACTTGCCTTATTTATTGTCGCACTGCTTGAGGTCTCTAATTCTGACAAAATTTGAAAACATTTTTTCAATGCCTCTTCCTTTTTGTAAACAAAATTTATAGTCCTGGATTTGTAGTTCCACCTCGTTGATCCACCACTGGGTATTCTCTTCTGAAAACGTGAATCTAACACTGATGATCCGTGTGGAGAGCGGGAAAAGAAGGCGAGTATAGCACAAAGATTTGAGAAAAAGTCCTAGCTTTTGCATTTTGCCTGGCAGCTCCCTCCATTATCACATTTAGTTGATGAGCTAAGTAATGCACAGAGTAAGCATTGGGGTACACATCTCTAACTTAAGCTTGCACTCCATTGATAGCCCCACTCATTACCGCTGCACCATCAAAACTTTGGCTTATAAGCTTCTTCTTATTTTCTTTTAATATATTGCCAAGCTCAGAAATTACAACTTCTGAAATTGCATAATAATTTTTCCCATTCGGAATAACAAAATCCCCTGAATCACTCAACAGAACTACCTATGGTATTAAAATACCTTAAGACTATTACAAGCTAAAACATATCAATAATATCTGTAGTTTCGTCGGCCATAACAGATACATAGTCTGCTGCTTCAATTTTTCTAAGATGTTTTCTTTATGAACTTCAAGAATGCACTGAAGTAACTCATTTTGTATTGTCTTAGAAGTTCCTTCAAAACTGAGTCACCATTAAGATGGACCTTAAATGGGGAATCAATTTCTCCTGTATATTTAATCAACCCTCTGAACACCCTTTGATTTTGAGACCCTTCATAATCTTCATATAGTTCCTACAAGTATGAAGCTCCCTTTTGAACCCATGCAAAGTTGGCTGCGTCGTCTCTAATTCCAAATAAAAGGCAAGGAAAACAGAACAGGGAGTAGTTGACTTCACAGCCACATATCCACTCATATTTCGTGTCAATTTCAGGACTGAAAAACCTGCTATATTTTTTTGGCGGCCTGTTGCACTTCGGATAATGTTTAACACAGGAGTCGGTCTTCCTCGCGCCTTAATGTCACATTTCTCTTGCAGTGTTAAAGCGTCAAAACGAACCGACTTTAAATACTCGACTGAATTACTCATTGTTACAATCACACCATTGATACCAGTATAAAAATCACATTTTATTATTCTTTACTGTCAGGAACAAAAATATATTTGAATCACCGTGAAATGTTAAACAACCGTCGATTTCCCGAAAAATCCCCATAAAATTGCACTTTCATCGCTCTTGGAACTGCAAGCAATGCAGTCTAGTGAGTTCACTAAGTTATGGGACGTGCGGTAGGTCGAAACGTGAAGGGGGGTTAATAGAGGGGGCAATGGAAACAATATGCACGTTAGTGAGTTGTCCTGGCAGTCCCAGAGGGAGAACCGGCTTCACATATGAACTTGCCGCACAGTTTATGAACTTGTTGTAATGACTTACTATATATATATATAGATGTAATCTATTCAGTTTATGCAATTAAGGCAACAACGATAAAATTAAAATTTTCTCTGGCTGCAGTCTATCACTTTTG
This sequence comes from Mantis religiosa, assembly GCA_030765055.1. NCBI lineage: Eukaryota > Metazoa > Arthropoda > Insecta > Mantodea > Mantidae > Mantis > Mantis religiosa. The sequence continues at coordinate 118,487,977 of CM060949.1, read as the reverse complement.
AAAAAAAAAATGCTGGCAGATATAAGACAGATATGTCTGCAGTTGTTCGTTTCTTCCATAGGGCCTTTACTGAATAGTCGTTTGACTTAATCATTATGCTCACTTTGAGGGCATCTGGGAAAATTCCTAAAGTAAATGATAAATTTATTAAATAACATAACGATTAAGCGCAATATGTGGAGCAGTTTTGGCAAATGATTTGAAACTCCATCTGAGTCATTGAATATTTTATTTTCAGCCATGCAATACAGATAAGGTAACTTACGAAGATACTGTCCTAAAGCCTTTGTTGGCAGATTTGGAATATTAAAGTTAATGACGCAATATATCCAAGATTTGTATAAATAAAGACAGTATGCAGTTTTAAGCATCTTTGGGTAGTTACCTTATCTGTGGAAAGTGTGAAGGGTATAATATAAACCAAAAAGCCATGCGTAACTAAGGGTTTCCGTAAATCTGTTTTTTTTTAATTTACGTCCTTCAACGTTAAATCATATCGGACGATGAATGGAATGGATGAAATGATGCTCAAATGAGTTCGGGGTCCATGGAGCTTAGAGTTACCCGACATTCGTCTTACAGGATAAGGGAAAACCCCGGAAAAACCTTATCCATGTAACTCCCCTTGACCGAGATTCGAACTCGGGACCTCTTGAACGTGAGGCGTGCTACCACCACGCTACCGAGGCGGGAAAATCTGTTTACGACAGATAAAACTAAACTAAATAATTATAGACCGATATCTTTGGTACCTGTACTATCAAAAGTGCTAGAAGGCGTAGTATATGACATAATTGTTAATTTTTTTTCAAAAACACAATATACTTGACAGCAATCAGTTTCGGTTTCGAAAAGGAGTATCGATCTGTAGTGCACTGTACTGTTTCACAAACAAAATACTTTCTGCTATCAATAATAAACAGTTAGTTTTATTCATAGATCTTACCAAAGCCTTTGATGGTGTATATCACGAGTTACTAATTAGTAAACCTGAAAGCTGCGGTCTATGCGGTGTTGCTAAGAAGTATATCACTTACTATTTATCAAACCGAAAGCAGTATTTAGAAATATCCTCCAGATTTATGTGGTTCCGGCTGACGGTGTGGAAGACTTTCCATGAAATCGCGATCCCGAACAATTTGTAAGAGAAGTGTCATCATTTCTTATAAGATAAGTGAAGTTTTAAGTTACAAATTATTATATATTTATATACTCACATACTCGCTCACTCGCTCAATTGCTCGTTCAATTGCCCGCTCACATACCCACTCACTTACCCGCTTACCTACCTGCCTACCTACATAACTGCCTACCTGCCTGTCTGCCCACCAAACATCCCTATCCACCCGCCCAAACCCCAACTCACCCACCCACCTACCTACCCACTTATTCACCTACTTACTCACCTACACGCTCGCTCACTCACTCACACACTCCCTCCCTCTCTACCTCACCTACTCACCCACCGATCTACCTATGTTCCCACCGACCCCCCGACCTACCTACTTACCCACTCACCTACCTACCCACCCACCTACCTACCTATCTACCTACCTACCCACCCACCTACCTACCCACCTATCTACCTACCTTTCTGCCTGCCTGCTCGCTTACTCGCTTGCTTGCTTGCTTACTTATGTACTTACTTACGGATACATAGTAGACTTAGTTTCTTTATACGCATAGGGAGTTTGTTATTAATATTATTTTTAATATTCATTTTATTTTGAACAGCTTGTACAGCTTCAGTGAAAAACGTACTGAGGACTTCACTTCTTCTTGGCCCGTTATTATTTTATTTTGGCTTATGAAATATATATATTGTGATTGTTTTATTAATTATTTTCGTTCATTTTTAATTCTATCCCAAATTGATTATGATTTATTCACAGATTCCAAAATGTTGTTATTGTTAAGACATTTTCTTAGCAGTCGTGATCGCTTTTATAGGTTATCTTATATGTGTGTTATTAACATAAAATCTAATGAAACCTATTTTGGCATACTGCATAGGAAGTTTAGTCTCTCACTGGATTTTCGGAAACCCTTAGTTACGCATAGCTTTTTGATTTATATATTAACCTTCACTTCTTCCACAGAAAAGATAACTACCCAAAGATACTTAAAAATTGTATACTATCTTTATTTATACAAATCTTGGAATCATTGCGTCATTTAATATTCCAAATCTGCCAACACAGAGGCGTTAAGACAGTGTCTTCGTAAGCTATCTTATTTGTTATATTGTGCTATAGGCATAAATGTTTATTGCTATCGTTAAAAGCCTGCCTTTAAAGTCGTCTTAGAGACATTTATATGCCCTCTTCAGCATCATGCGTGATATCCAATTTTCGTTGTTGCATTAATAACATCCACGGTTTGTAACTTTAAAGTATCCTTGTTAATATCTATTGTTTTTCTAAAAGTTGAAACTTTAATTACCTTTGTCTAATGATTTCCAATCCTAAAAATAAGACGCTACAAAGTGGCAAGTCTGCCTCACGTTCAAGAGGTCCCGAGTTCGAATCTCGGTCATAGTGAGTTACCTGGATAGGGTTTTTCTGGAGTTTTCCCTTATGGTGATAGACGAATGTTGGGTAATTCTAAGTCCCATGGATCGTGGACTCATTTGAGTATCATTTTATCCATTCCATTCATCGTCGGATGAGACTTAACGTCGGAGGATGTAAATTAAAAAAAAAAAAAAACCTTCGTCTCGAATGTAACCCCAATCTCTTTATGTAGAGGTGTACAAATCTTTAGTAACCGCCATCTCTTATCATGTAGCATGCCGTAGAGAAAGGTAAAATTTAACCAAATGTGTTTTTTTAAGAACATTCTACAAGTTCATCAATGTAATAGAAACAACAGCTTTTTTTATGGTTTATATGACGCTGTTGGATTATAAAGAGCAAAATTATGTATCTTGTAGTCGAACTACTGAATCAGTTAATCTAATATAATATTTTGTACATTCGAACTAAAAAATTGAAGCTAAAATAAATACATATAAATGAAAGCCATCAGCACCTAGGGTTATGCTAAGGTTTATAAGAGAGTGGCACTTAGCAGCTGCAGGTCAACCTTTTTTTTTTTGTTAGTTGTCTACTAGTACGAGAAATAATCTCTCTTTTCATATCTTAAGAAAATTGGTTCTTTCTGAGATGGACTGTGATGTAAAATCTATAGTTTGTCTTCAGAAGCTGAGAAATTGGTCACCTCTATGATTACAGGGTACAGTGAGTGTACGTAACTACGTATTTGTTTCTTCATAATTTCACACACAGCGCTCACTTCTATATAGTAACAATTACATATATATTGCCCAAAATACAAGAGAATGTTTTATTTTCTTTATTAGTAATCCTATTAATTCTCTAAGCGTCAACTACCTTAGGGAAAATAAGTCAAGTGAGAACTTATCAAGAAAGCAAAGAGGAATAAAAGATCGCTGCATTCTTAAAACAAAGTATTCTGCTGTGGTGGACCAAGTCTGAATTAATATTCAAATGTTCCTGACTTGATGATTATCATAATTTTATTGAAAATATCACTAACCATGTTTTGGTTCTCCTTCATAAAGATTTTATTCTGGCACCTACTTTAATTAGTTATTAGTAGCTGTGTTACAATGGGAAGTAATTCGTTGAACTCAAAACTGCTCTTTCTAAGGAATATAATGGTTTTCTCTAGAGCATTACTTAAAACAAACAAACAAATCATTCATATATTTTAACGTCAATTTCTCACACTATACACACTATTCCAAAGGAGAAGACAGCTGGAAAACGGCACTGTTAATTGAAAGAATAATAGCGCCGCAGGAGATCATGCTGGCGTTCTACTGACCTGGAGCAGTCGCTTTTAAGCACGCTTATAAACAATTGATCAGGATCGGGTTTGAGCCCATAACTTCGAGATCGAAGGGCAGCTTCTAACTGAACCATTCAAACTAACGGATGATAGGTGACTGCATAGGTTACAGATGGATCCCTCTTTTAATTCATCCAACCTAATTTTTTTTCCGAAGCTGCCGAGATATCCTATGTAACGTAATGGTATTAGTCTGACACATGACTATGTGTAGTATCGGCAGGGGCGTGGCATGGGTGATTCATAAGTGTTGTCGGTTGTTTCAGAAAATCTGGGGAGTGGCAGTCACGAATTCCGAGGGTTTCCAGGTTAATTTTATATAAGTTTTTGTATAACATAAAACAATCACAGATATATAAATAAAAATTAGTGACACCCTAATTTAAATGTATTTACAGTTTCCCCAATTTACAGTGTCTATTTGTATTTCAGTTCAATGCACCGATTCTTCTCCAATAAAACATCAGTCAGAGTTTTTAAACTTTGCTTGCTGTTGCTTTTTAATTTATTAAACAACCCTTTTTCCACTGATATTGGGGACAAAGATGAAAGTCTATTTTGAGTTTGAATGTTTCTTAGATAAGCGTGTATTCTGCGGAGCGCTGGAAAAGTTCATTCTGCTGATGCACTGGTTGCAGGAATAATGATCAAAACTAAATGTGTAATCGTGTGATTTAGTTTTAAAAGGTTTAAGATCCGGAGTTGGCCTTCCTGTTGAAAGTATGTCACAGTTTTCACCAAAAGAATGTGAACTCAAGGAAAGATTTAAAAGGGTTCGATCGCACAAACCCAGTCACTTTTACCCTCAAATTGTGATGACATTCTTCTTATTGTATTTTTAACATAACTCATTCACCATGTTATTGTTACACGCGAAGAATTAACACTTAAACGCAAGGTTTGCCGTTTCACTGCATTGGCGACAATTGTTCTATAAACAAATAACTAAAGCCTCGGTTGCTTCACAAGGTCTTTGACATCCCGCATGAATCTGTACGCTTCGAGTTTGCCGGTGAGCGCCATTAGCAGCATAACGAGCTGTTTAAAACTGAAGAATGTTAGACGACCGGTCTCGGAAGATTTATCACCAACCGAACCTAGCGGATCGGTCAAAAATTAATGCAAATGAAATCGCAAAGTGAAATCGGTTGGACTTTCCATTATTTTTTGAACAAAATATGTTAGATTTGATACACTTCTTGAGCAACATTAACGCCACACGTTAATTGTAATATCACAATATAACTATATATTTTGTACGCATCCATCGAGCAATTTTTGTTTAGCATTTGAATGTATTGGATTACTGTAGTTTTACTTCATTAGGCCCTGAAGAATCACCTGATTCAAATTCGCTCCATAGACTGTCTCGTTAGCCATATGTCAATCCTAGTGTATCATTCAGTTGTTTTCAAGTATCACAGCATACACGATTTAATTTTGAGAATAATAATAGAATTACTAATAAAATTTTACCATTTGTAAAATGTACTGTGTCTGCAATAATATGTAAGAAAGAAATAAACATTTAAATACAGAGAATTCTAACATTCGTTACATTTTGTTTGTAGGTTTCAGAACTTGCATTTACTTCCGTACTTATATTGCTTCAAAAACAGATTACGGTTTCGTCTTTTCTGTCATTTTTGCAATTTGGTTTTTCATGTTTCTACCTGCCTGTCTTTCAAATACTTAGTTCTTCAATGTCTTTCACATGCCCCCTTTGGGTACTAATGGGCTGTTTCAAATAAAACAGTACCCAGTCAGAGACATAAAAATACAATATAAGAAATATTTAAAAATCAATGAGAATGCAATAACTTTATTGGTTACATTTTTAGCAGCTTGAAAAATAATAACATTTCCTACAATACAGATAGCACTTCATATTTTATTGCTTTTTATTTTCTTGTATATGAACTAACAAACTCTTCTATACCTTCTACCGAATTAGACGTATATTGTGGCATGACATCTGGAGACATTTTTGGTAGCTGCGATATGTAGACTGGATGGTTAGTCCCAATCCTTTGGGTTGGACGGGAAATAAAATGAATGACATTTGGGTTTCCAGTAGACATCCTCTGTTGCTGAACAGGATGTACACCCTGTCTGGGAAACATCCTGCAAAATGATTAAACATAATTCAGTGCTTATTGATGCAAACAGAAAGTAAATACCCTACTTTCAAAAGACCAATGTTATAAATTGTAATCATGTAATTGAAATCAATTACTGATCATATGGTCTATAAAGTTATGCTTTATGTACAGAATACTTCAGTTTTCTATAACAAAAGAATATGAAATGGAAAGAAGTTCCATCATAAACTTATTTGTTAAATAAAAAATAAAAATAATAAATAGTTTCTGCAATAGAAAATATATTAACATTAGCATAAAGCATATCAAGTACTAAAGGAGCTTTATTTCTCTCTTTCTACTAATAATAATTCCTGTAATAAAATCTTTTTGTCTGTTTTTAAGTAAATATCACTCTTTTCCGCTTTCCATGGAGAGATTAATTTTTACTTTCCACAGAAATATGTATTTTAAGGCTGATGGTGCACCAAAATACTCCTAGAAAATGGTTCTTGAGCGCATGTTCCAGAAGATCTCAAAAGAGACAAATTAGATATGCAACAACTTCCATACTGGAGTTTCGTCGTCGTCATCATCATCATCATCATCATCATCATCATCATCATCATCATCATCATCATCATCATCATCATCATCATCATCATCACCACCACCACCACCATCATCATCATCACCATCACCATCACCATCACCATCACCATCATTATCATTATCATTATCATTATCATTATCATTATCATTATCATTATCATTATCATTATCATTATCATTATCATTATCATTATCATTATCATTATCATTATCATTATCATTATCATTATCATTATCATTATCATTATCATTATCATTATCATTATCATTATCATTATCATTATCATTATTATTATTATTATTATTATTATTATTATTATTATTATTATTATTATTATTATTATTATTATTATTATTATTATGATGATGATCATCATCATCATCATCATCATCATCATCATCATCATCATCATCATCATAAGTATTATTTTAAAATGATATATCTTGTAAGATACATTGCCAAGTCATTTGCAAACAACAGCATGATTCAAACTATCTAAAATATACTATGGATGTACCTATTTATATGTAATCTATGAAATAGAAATATGGGGTTCAGCAGCTAAAACACACATGGATAAACTGCTTATTTGCAAAAAAAGGTGTATTAGGATCATATATAATCTAAAAGCAAGAAAATTTTGCAGGGATACCTTTATAAATAAAGAAATAATCACAATCTACTCTCTGTATGCTTATACAGCTATAATGTTTTTTGTGGACAAGTGTAATCCAGTTAAAAACAGTCAGGTACATGGACATAACACCAGAACCAATATGAATTAATAGAGACAGTGTAATTAAAACAGTCTCTCAAAAGGATGTACATGTACTAGGAATTAAGCTTTACAATAAACTGTCATCTGATATTAAATTAATAGCTAGCACCTCAAAACAGCAGTTTAAATCGATGTTAAAGTCTTTCCTGATAAACAAATGTATATATAACTTAAATGAATTATGACATTGTAGCTTTAATTATACATGAAAGTGTTAAGTTCATTAGCTGATTAAGGGATAATGTGTAGAATTAATTTCTAATGCTGTAATTGACTATGTAAATTAGTTTCTAATGTTTTTTGTTTTTTTTTAATTTACGTCCTCCAACGTTAAGTCATATCGGACAATGAATGGAATGGATGAAATGATGCTCAAATGTGTCCGGGCTCCATGGAGCTTAGTTACCTGACATTAATCTTTCAGGATAAAGGAAAACCACGGAAAAAACCTTATCCAAGTAACTTACCCTGACCGAGATTCGAACTCGGGACCTCTTGAACGTGAGGCAAACTCGCCACTTTGTAGCGTCTTAGTTTCTAATGTTGTAATTGACTATGTAAATTAGTTTCTAATGTTGTAGAATTGACTATGTACAATTAGTATTAATGATGAAAAATTGACTGTCAGAAATTGTAACCAACAATCTATTGACAATAAATATGTCTTGTATTTCATGCAATTATATGACTTAGTTACACAGAATGTGTTAAAATATATAAAAATATATTAATTAATGCACTGAAATACTACATGAACTACAATTGCATAATAATATTCAGCAAAAAAAAAAAAAAAAAAAGAATACTACAGGTCAAGGGGAGAAATGATGTTAGCTCTTGTACCAGTTCCAAGAGCTGATTCAGAAGAGAATGAAAGCTGTCTAAGAGAAGAAACTTTAATTCATGTCAGGGAATATAAGGATCCACAAGTACAATTAAACTTTATGGTTGAAAGTGAAGTTGAAGATGATTAAGTTGAAGAACTAAATTCCACTAAAGAAGGACTTCTTTGCAATTCTGTTACTGAAGTTTGGAATATGGTGATACAATACAAAATGGAACTCATGTCAGAAGAACTCATATCACCAAAACAAAAGATTAACCACATATTCAACCAAGACCAAGTCCAAAATACAGCTGGATGATGACATTACACTTTTCATTATAAAAATAAAAAAGCCATGCAGGTACTTCCAAAAGAGACAGACACAGTGTTTTGCAGAAAGTGTAATATGAGATTATGTTTCACTGAAAAAAGAAACTGCTTTCTAGCTTTTCATACAAAAGTATAATGGGAAATTTTTAAAATCTAATGTACATGCCTCTTGGCAATGTGTCCTAAAGGATACATGTTAGCCAGTTACATATTACATAGTTCTTGGCAGTATAACTTATAGGATACGAGGCAACATTTTGAGTAAAATGTTTCCAAATCATATTTTTATTATTAATATGTGCTCTTTGCACAATATAAAAGTATTTTCATGCACAATCTTTTTTTTTTTTAATGTTTCCCCAGGTTTTGACAATTTAAGGGTTCCATAAGCATCTGCCTCACCTGACAGATGTATAGATAAAAGTTGGTTCAAGGTTTGGAGCAGTCAGTAGTGAGTAGTGACACAGTAGTATGGTAAGTTGTAGCGAAAGCAGTGTGGTGCTTCGAGCTGAGTGAGGTACTATGGGGAAGAACTTGGCAGGCCATGGTACAGGAAGCAGCTCACAGGTCAGTAAGTGCGACTCCATAATAAGGAATCAGCAGGTTGTGGAACTGACAGCGAAGCAGTTTCTGTGTGCATATTCAAGTTGCATTCAGAATTGATGTGTAGTGCCGTTTTAGAGGTGAATCTGTGTGTTTGTGTGTGTGTGTGTGTGTGTGTGTGTGTGTGTGTGTGTGTCTGTGTGTGTGTGTGTGTGTGTGTGTGTGTGTGTGTGTGTGTGTGTGTGTGTGTGTGTGTGTGTGTGTGTGTGTGTAGTGTTTAACGCCCGATTTTACTACATACGGCACCGCAGGCGATGACACTGATGGTAAATGAGATGAAGATGGAGCACCGGTGGGATGAGATGGCGGGGGAAACCGGAGGTCCTGGAGAAAACCCGCACCAGCGCCGTGTTGTCCACCACAAATCTCACTTTGCAATCGCCTGGGATCGAACCCGGGTCACCTTGGTGAGAGCCAAGCAGTCTAACCACTGAGCCACGGCGCGGCCGGTGAATCTGTGTGTAGGACAGAAAGAGTATTAGCAGCACAAAGAGCCGATGCTAAAGGGACATAAAGAACATTGTAGAGGCATTTATGTAAAGCAGAGGCTGATTTTATGTTAGTACTGAGCTAACAATTTAGTTTTTCTAGACATTAGCTTAATATAGGCTATAGTCTAGTCCAGTGTGTAAAAGCGTAAATTTTTTAGATTTAATCCTCGATGACAAATTAACTTGGAACAACCATATTGGAAAACTAGAAAGTAAGTTATGCTCAGGACTTTTTGTGCTGCAATATTTAGCCAATTTTCTCTCAGTAGATACTAGTAAGTTAGTGTATTTTGCATTAATATATTCACACACTTCTTATTGCATTGAGCTGTGGGAACACACTTCCAAATTAAACTTTAACAGAATTTTTCTCCTATAGAAAAGAGCTGTCAGCTATCAGCTTACCAATTATATTGATTTCTTCAAGAATAATTTGGCAAGGAGAAGGCACTAATAAATGTATCAAGCCCTTATTATATTATCATTTTGTTTAATATGTGCTTGGCTTCATCCTGTAATTTATACTTATTAAAATTATTATTTGTGTATTTTCTCATGATTTAACTATTCTGTTATGCTGCATTTTTAGTATTCTTATTCTTGTTTCATGTGACTGAGAACAAAGATTCATCAAGAAAGAAGTATTTATAAATTCCTGAAGTGTAGTTCTAGCAGTCAGTGTCAGTATAAATAGTATATTTAACTGAGTTGTGATACATGATTGTAGTCATTACCTAAATGGTTCCAAGTGTAAATAGTAATTTATATAAGTGATTTGTAATTCTCATATTTACGTAAATCATAGATTGATTGTAAGTATTATCTAATACTATTTTGAATATTTTGACAATGTCTATAATTCTGTATGAATTGCATGACCAATAAACTGAATTAAATTGAATATAGCGCCAATTTCTAAACTAAATAGATATCCTTTGTGCAACAGTACCTATGAGCAACTGGAGTCCCCCATAATCTACCTCCATATTGATTAATATAACCATATGATTGTTCCAAACAAGGACTCATGGAAGGCTGAGGCTGAGCAATCACAGCTGGTCTTTGGCTTATCTGCATCTGGAACATTTTATAAGTTTGTAAGTTGTAAGGAACTTAAAGTGGAAACTTTGCGTACAAGTTTTCAAGTATAAACAAATTACAATACAACTTACCCTTTGTTGCATGAACCTTGAATCATAAACAGAGTATGGCTGATAGACGGGTCGATTTAGAGTCGTCAATGACTCCATTGGCTTTCTGCTTTCCGGTACTTTTATTATCCACTTTTGACCATCTGAAGTAGTAGCATGCTTTGTAGGTATTGAATGGGCAATACTGAATGGAGATGACAGTGATAATGATGAGGAGGAGGATGGTAATTGGTGGGGTGATGGTGTCGGTGGTGGTGGTGGCAGTTGTAGTGGATGAGGTAATGGTGACATTGGCACCCTGTTGTTGGATTTAGGCAAACAATGTATAGCATATGATCTCATTTTTGATATGTTGTATCCAGTACATACATTGCTATTCTCCTCATTATTTGGATTTAAAGGAAGCCCTGGTGTTATCATTCCATGAAATCTTAACAAAGAGTTATTTTTCTTTTCTTGAGTACTCCAGCTTTCTGCTAAATGATTCTGATAGTCATTTTTGTAATGTGTATCTCCTGGAGCAGCTGAAACAGTGACTGTAGTTGCTTCTATTTTTTTACAAGAGTCCGTTTTTGAGTAGTTCCTTGTTGCTTTATTTTCTGTAAATACTGGTGTACTTGGAGTTTTGCAACTATGTGATTCACTGAGCATTTTCAATTCAGAAAATGTTGAAGTTGCTAGTTCATGCTGATATGCCATATGTTCAGCGGAAGTATATGAACTGTATCTCTTGAAACCATGACCAATAGGGATGGAAGGTATAATAGTAGTTGGAAAACTGATTTCATTTTGGATTGAAATGTCTTGTTTGTTTGGAAATACTTCTTCATTTTGTTCCAAACCTATGCCTAATAGTTTTGCATTTCTTTCGCTCCATTCATGATCACTCAATAAATTGTGTGAAGATTCAATATGCTTATTTAATTCACCTTTGGTAATGGAGACAGGGCCAAGTACTGGAGCAGTAGCTTTGTTTTTCAGAACCTGCAGCATATTACGGTCTGGGCTTGCATGTTTTTTGACATTATTTGAAATAAGCAAATTCTTTAACTGTTCATTTTGCTTTGGCTTCTCTCTCTCTTCCTCTTTCATCAAGTGTGTATCTGAATATGAAAATGGCTGTAATTTCGACAGATTACTGTTTACAGCCTCTTGTTTATTATAAGTTGCATTAGCATTCTTAAAGTTGTGTTTTAAATTGGTGAGACCTTTATTTACATCTTTGTCATCAGTGACCTTCCTTAAATCTTGTTGTGGACACCTTTTATACTTTAGTTTCAACTTTGAATGTTTGCCATTCTGATTACTATTTTGCATACAAATGGTACTGGTTTGCTTTACTTCTAATATTGAAGAAGAATTCTTTGAACATGAAGGGAGTGAATCTTTATTTGATTTGGAAACTTTCTCTAATTCACTTGCACCTCTGGATGATGTTAGGGCATTAGCATGGGTTTTAGATGTCTCATCCAAAGATCCTGAAAACATGAGGCATCAATGATATTAAGAATGAATAAAATAAGATAATAATAATTGAGTTACAAGACAGAGAAATGTAGAAAATTATGGTAGCATGCATATCAACTTATGTACAGTTTATTTAAACATTTAAACTAAAAAGCATTTCAAATATCTATGTCTATTTTAAATAGCTTGTTCACTTTAAGATACCTCTCATAATTCTAGCAATATGTATGCTTTGCTTCTCAAATATTTCTGTAGCTTTGTGGTTAAAATAAAACAATATAAACATGTATGTTATGCAACAATACATATATTAGTAGTAGTAGTAGTAGTAGTAGTAGTAGTAGTAGTAGTAGTAGTAGTAGTAGTTTTATTCATCCGTTAAGTCAATACAATGACATTGGATACGTCAATACAAATATTTAGAACAATACAAACAATACAAGTATAAAAACAAAAAAACAATACAAGTATAAAAACAAAAAAACAAAAAAACAAAAAAAAATAAGTTGCATCAAGTGCAATTAACAAGATCTAAGCATGAACTCATAAATATATATATATATATAGTTGCATGGCTCTACAACTACACAGCATTTAAAATGCATCACAAATATATACAATTATATGGCCAGCTACAGTGTATCTAGAAATTCACCTATATCATAATATGAATCACTTAATAAAATTTCTTTCAACGATAGTTTGAAACACCTCATGGATTTTATGTTTTTCAGATTGGCCGGTAGTTTATTATACAGAGTGACTGCTGAATATCTAACTCCTTTGGAATAAAGTGTAGTTCTATGTGTTATTGTTCTTAAGTCTGTTTTACCTCTGGTGTTATGATGATGTATTTGATTATTTGTGGTGAAATTTTCAAGGTTTTGTTTTGTATAACATAGCAAACAGTATATATACAGACTGGGCAGAGTCAAGATTTTCAATTCCTTAAAGAAGTTCCTGCAGGAGTCATATTTTTTTCCTGACATTAGGCATCTAACAATCCTTTTTTGTACTTTAAAAACCAAGTGACTGTCTTTACTATCCCCCCAAAACATAATGCCATACCTCATTAGACTTTCTGCATATGCAAAATATAAGGTTCTCATGTCACTTGCATACAACTCATTTTTTATTACTCTTAATGAGAAGTAGAATTTATTTAACTTTATTACTAGATATTTTATGTGCGCTTCCCAGTCTAAATGCTGATCTATCCATACTCCCAGAAAATTTGCTTCTGTCTTATAAGAAACACATGCACCATACAACTTGATGTCAGGTTTGTCAACATTTTTATTTTGTTTGTGACGAAATGATATTGCTGAAGATTTGTTTGTATTAATAATCAATTTGTTTTCAGCAAACCAAGTTTCAATTTTACTGGTTATGTGTTTTGCGTTCTCATTTCCCTTTATTATAACATTTGTGTCGTCAGCAAACATAGTTACTCGAGTTGGATTTAAATAATTTGGGAAGTCGTTTATGAATATTAGCACTGCATTCTAAGTTTTATGTCAAATGTTACATGTTTTACAGCTCAAAATTTAATAATTTGTACAATGACTATTTTAATTATAATTTCCCACTCACTTACACAGCTTCTAGAATAAGAATAGTCCTTAGAAATGAATAAAAAATAACTATCTAATTTTCTGATTATTTGGTAATGCCAAATAATATCTTTTTGTTCTCCAATATCACATTTTGAAAGCTCTTGTGTATAATAGCATTCAGCATTAATTAAAAAAGAAAAAACTCTTCCAATCCCATATATCAGCATATCAAGCAACAATACTGCACAGTAGTAAGCAACATCATCTATAAGACTATGAATCACGTGATACAAGCAGAATCTTTATACCTATTTAACTGAGCGATTCTCAATTTTTATTGAAAATAATTTCATTAGAGATTTGAGAAAATGTCCTAAGATATTCAGATATTCTTGACACTAGCCATATATAGACTAAGGCTTTGTCAAGAAATGATTAACTAACTTAAATAATAAGAGTTTAACGATGAAGCCTGGGATTTAAGTACTTACAATAGTAACTCGCTATAAGCGGTGTATCTCGAATACGAGAGCCCCTAGTGGTTTACCGGGAATATATGTGAATCAATTGGAGAATTTAATGTCAGGATGGCACGTTGGTCATGGTAGCTCAATGGGTAAGAGCGACTGGATGTGGTTCAAATCCTGGCTATGACACTGAATTTTTCATGTTGACTCTATGTTATTACCTCCTTAATTTATATATTTATCTTAGATATAATTGTTAATATTCAACCCTGGATATTTTAATTTAAATTACATTATATTCTTATTTTGTTTTTTATACCTGTGCTGTTAAAATACTCTTCTAGTAAAATAACAGACACAGATTCTACGCAATTCATTAAGCAGAGATTGTTATAATTGGGCATTCCATTTTCAGTTTTTACAGTTATAAACATACTCAGTTTCACTTTCAGTAATTATATTTTTGGAAATAACAAAATAAACATTCTTGTACCTTGAAATTGGCTTTTTTAGAATGCACTCTACCATACAGAGCAGTAATTGAAAATTTCTTTACTACCTAACACAAATCTATCTAGATCCTATAGAGCAGCAGGCCAACTAATAGCCTCATTTTAAAAGTTAATACTTCAGTTTTCTTGTCTAACTTATATTTTAATTGCTACAATGT